>PVIA01008634.1:0-12788 GCA_004024845.1 Tonatia bakeri
CGGTTCTCAGCACCATCAGCTGTGTCGCCGGAATCTCTGCTAAAACCGGGTGACGGTTCCCCCTACTACTGCTGTGGGGGAACCCACTCTGGCAAAGGTGCGTGGTCCTCTCTCCACTGCTCCAGCCAGGTGGTCCTTTCTCCACCAGTCCAGCCACGTGGTCCTCTTTCCTCTGCAGGACCACGGGAGTCCCCACTCAGCCAAATCCGCGTGGTTCTCCCCACAGAGCTGTGGGGAGACGGGGTCGCCACTCGGCCAAAGCCAAGTGGCGATTTTCTGCTAAATCCACATGATGAATTCTCTCTCACAGGGCTGCGGGTGCCCTCTACTCTGCCAAAGCCTCGTGGTTCTCCCCCTAATGGCTGCCGTGTCTGGGTTTAAATCCCCGCGCCAAACTTCCTCTGCAGCCCTATTTCCAACTCCTCCTACACTTGGCCACACTTGCCCTCAATCTGCTGTCCTTTCCAGCCTTTCTGGTCACCATCATGGGTCTGGGCAAGTGTCACCCCATGTCCTGGAACCAATCTCCTCCGAGCTCCCACCCAAGCACTGAAACTCAGGGGACCTGCTCCTAGTCACGTCTCAGGGAGGAGTTCCTTTCCATCCCCCTAGCCCAGAGCATGGCCATAGTTATTTAGCATATTCAAGCAACCAGCCCAAGGCTATAGGTATGTTAAATGACCATGCCATGGATTAGCTGCAAAGCTGCCCTGCACGTTCTTGCTCTGTGTGCCCCTTCCCCCAACTCACACCTGTGGTGGGGAAGGGGTAAAAAAACATCTTAGAATCTCTGGACACCTTGAGTTCTGGGCCCCATTTCAAATGTCCATTTGGGGTCCCCCCCCTCTTGGCTGCACCCTGTAACAATATCTCAGGAAAGGAAATAGAAGTCTAGGCTCAGGCAACCCCTGGTTCTTCCCAGTAATCCGTGCTCGGCTGGTAGGCCTCTCTCCATTCTTGGCACCCTCAACTGTGTCGCTGGAATCTCTGCTAGAGCTAGGTGGTGGTTCCCCCTACTACTGCTGCGGGGGTCCCCACTCTGGCAAAGCTGCGTGGTCCTCTCTCCACTGCTCCAGCCATGTGGTCCTCTCTCCACCATTCCAGCCACATGGTCCTCTCTCCCCCAGGACCACGGGAGGCCCCACTCAGCCAAATCCGCGTGGTTCTCTCCTCTATGGCTGCCGTGTCTGGGTTTAAATCTTCCTCTGCAGCCCCATTTCCGAGTCCTCCCACACTCAGCCACACTTGCCCTCAATCTGCTATCCTTTCCAGCTTTTCTGGTCACCATCATGGGTCTGGGCAAGTGTCACCCCATGTCATGGAGCCAATCTTCTCCAAGCTCCCACGCAGGCGCTGTAACTCAGGGGACCTGCCCCCCAGTCACACCTTGTGGGGGGTCGCTTTCCATCCCCCTGGCCCAGAGCATGGCCATAGCTATTTAGCACATTCAAGCGACCAGCCTAAGGCTATAGGTATGTTAAATGACCATGCCATGGATTAGCTGCAAAGCTGCCCTGCATGTTCTTGCTCTGTGTGCCCCTTCCCCCAACTCACACCTGTGGGGGGAAGGGGTAAAAAAAAAAACATCTTAGAATCTCCTGGACACCTTGAGTTCTGAGCCCCATTTCAAATGTTTATTTGGGGTCCCCCCTCTTGGCTGCACCCTGTAACAATATGGTGAATTATGTTGATTGATGTTAAATTAACCTTGTACTCCTGGCATAATGCTTAGTTGGTCTTGGCCTTTTGATATATTTTGAAATTTGATTTCATAAAATTTTGTTAAGAATTTTTCTATATATGTTCTTGAGGAATATTGGTTTGTAGTTTTCTCTTTTTTGTAATGTTTTTGATAACCAAAATAACCATGACATCATAGAGTCAATTGGGTAGTATTTCTTCCCCTTCACTTTTCTGGAAGAATTTGTGTTGAGGCAGCATTAGTTTGTGTTTTAAAGTTTGGTGGAATTCAGCTATGAAGACTTATGGGCCCAGACATTTCTTTATGGGGGTTGAATCGTAGGATCTCATAATCAAGCTGATGTGAGGAATGAGAGTGAGGGAGGCAACGGAATTACTAGAGCCGCAAGTAAATTCACTAGGATGGAAAAGGCAGATCACGGTCAATGTCAGAAGTAGGGGGAAGATGGAGAGTTTAAGATAGGACATGTTGACTATGGGTTGTCTAGGGGAAGTTTAGCTGAGAGGTCCACGAGACAGCTGCAGATATGATCTGGTGTTCAGGGTACAGAAGAATTGACTTGGGATTCATTGATGGGTGGCATTAGGAAGGTGCATGGAAGCTGTGGTTATGGGTAAAACTGACCAGCTGAACATGTAGAGTCAGAATAACAGGCAAGAGGAAAAGGCTTGGAAGGGGATGAAAGGGAAACCATCCAACAAGAGAGCAACTTACCAAGATTCCATGCTTTGAAGGAACATTAGTGGTTTTATTTACTTGTTATATATTCCACTTGCCTTTTTGAATAACCTGAGTGCATCTCATGTTAACTGAGCATGTGGGGTTCTTACTCCTTGTTAATGTACCAGCCTCTGCTTCTGAAAGCCCAGGAGGGTAAGTCACATGGCCCAGCCCAAAGGATCACAACTCTTGTCACTGCACAGGGCAGGAAAGGAGGAAGCACCCACTGCTGGCTACTTTCTCTTCATTGAGTCTCAGTGAAGGTGAAAGAAGCCACCTTTTACTGAGGACCTACTATGTGCTAAGCACTATATAGGTCATTTACTGACAGTATTTATCCTTCAAATCTGAACAGGAAAATGTGAGAAAGCTATTTGCTCATTCTTTTTTTTTTTTAAAGATTTTATTTTTTATTTATTTATTTTTAGAGAGGGAAGGGAGGGAGAAAGAGAGAGAGAGAGAGAGAGAGAGAGAGAGAGAGAGAAACATCAATGTTCGGTTGCTGGGGGACATGGCCTGCAACCTAGGCATGTGCCCTGACTGGGAATCGAACCTGCGATGCCTGGTTCGCAGCCCGCGCTCAATCCACTGAGCTACACCAGCCAGGGCGCTATTTGCTCATTCTATTGGTAAAAAGAATCCAAAGGCTCAGAATTCTGGAATGTGCTTGTGGCCTCAATTCTTTGCCGTATTAACCTTCCCCAGGCTCACCTCATTTTCAGTATTTCCACCCCCTTGTTTCTCACATTTGAACCAAAAATCTGCCTTGTGCTCTTGAGGTCAAGGTAGATTGAGACAGATCTTCTGTTTTTTTTGTTTGTTTGTTTCCAGAAGCTTAAGAACTTTAAGACCAGTATTTGAAGAAGGATAGATTTTATTCCTACTAAAAAAAGAAAAGAAAGACAAAAAAGAAGAAAGGAAGGAAGGAAGCCAGCCTTGTTCTGTAGCACTTGCTGATTCTGGGGCATAACCCCACCCACCCGGGCTGCTTTCAAGCCAGCAGCGTGAGGCCAGCGGGCGCAGCGCTGGGAAGAGCGCGCACACTTCCGCGAGCCGGCGCAAACTGGCTCTGGCACAGCCCTTCAAGCCCTCCCAGATGTCCCCTTGGAAAAGACTGAAAGTTGTGCTTCATAAATGATACTAATTCTTTTTTTTTTTTTTTTTGGACTGGGTTGTATCAGTTACTTAATCTAAACACCAAGAAAACATCTGACCCAGGGTTACCAAGCTTTGTTAGCCTTCCGATGGACTCTGTTCTCTAGGCAGAGGCCCTGGGGGTGTGTGTGTGGGGGGGGGGCGGGGGGCGGTGCTTGGCCTGTGCTGTCCAAGATTCTGCTCCTATCCCTCACTCTTGACTTTCCATGTTTGTGAGAGAAGAATGTCCTTGGCTGGGGTAGGGCAGCAGTTAGGGGCATCCTTTTAAACCTCTTGGCTCTGATCAACATTTCCCTGGAAAGCACTGGGCCAGGGGACTAAATTTTGCTTTCAAATTCTGGCACAACAACCTAATTATGCCATTAGGTAAGTGATTGCTGGCTAAGGTGGGGAAGGGAAGAGGTTCTGTGGGCCATCATCTGGCCTCTGCAGCTCCCTCTGCTTGCCCTGCTGCCCTTGTTTTTAGAAATTGGGAAGGAGTGCTCACTTCTGTTCACTCTGTGGGGAATTTCGTCACCAGGGACAGGGTGTCCCATATGTGGCGTTCATGCCACCATTTTTCTTTTCTGAGTATATGGCTAATCACAAGATTGTCTTTCTGCTGAGCCCAGACTAGGCCTCCTGATCTCAGTGTTGCCCTCTAGGAAGCAATTACCCAACTGATTGAAGGTGACAGGGGCCAGGTAATAAGCCCAAATGCTTGTCTCACCTCCAGCTTCACCCTTCCACACCTGCTTTGTGATGCTGGGGCTGGGACTCTGCCCACCAGGGAAAGCCAGAGGGAGGCCGCCCGGCTGGAGGAGGAGGAGGAAGGGGTATGCTCCTTCCTGTCTGCTTCTTTTCTTGGAAGCATCCCAGGAAAGGTTCCTTCACTCCCGCAGCAGCAGTTTCTTCCTATAGCAACAGCTGAATGCAGTTTGTAGTTTTTCCAGTTTGTAACCTCAGCCTCCTTGTGCCTGCTTAGGGAAACGGCACCAGCCTTGCAACCCCTTGCTCGGACGTCATCTGAGTCTTGCCTGGGTGGGCCCCTCGTCCAAGCTTCCATGTTTTCATCATTCCCTTGGGCATTGGCTTGTAGGGGTGGTAGCTCCTTCCTGCAATTATTGCTTCCACGATACCCTGAGTTCTTTTTTATTACCCTTTTGGTTACCTGGTTAGCAATTCTTCATATGGAATTTTTGTTAAAGTAACTGGTATGATTTCTGTGCCCTAACTGGACCATGATGGTATAATGCAAACAAAATCAAGCCTGTTTGGCATCCCTGGCCTGGGGCACTATGGTAGTGTCAGTGACTGAAGCTTTTGCTACATGAAATGAGGCTTTTCTATGGTCCCAATATAGTGCAAATCTAGCTCGACAAGCACAGTGAGGCAAGATAAAGTATAAAGGGTCCTGAATAACTTCGGTCTCTTGGGCTGAGGTGTCCAGGCTGCAGGCTACCCTCCCAGAGCACCAATTAAAACTCCTTTTGGAACTTGGGTGAAGGGAACCTGAGAATTAAGCCTCCTCATCCTAGAAGATGAGCCTGAGATACATGCAGAAAGGGGAAAGGACTGGACTAAGGTCACCCAGCAGGTGAATGATGGCGTGTGGTTAGACTGCAGGCCTCCTGAATCACTGCACCTCCTCGAGTCACCAGCTGGTGTAGGACTCTCCTCATTTAATAAATACCCAGGCTTAAGATGAAGGTTGGAAAGGGAGAAAACTGTACTTGAACAATGATTAAAATAAAGAAAAAAAAGATGAAAGTTGGGCCAACTTTTTGCTCTGCTACAACCAATAAAATAAAGAAAAAGACATTTATTTTTTTAAAAGTACATAAAAATGGTTAAAACACTTGTTCTTTTTGTTTAACATGACCTTATCACTAAGCGTAAATGCACCATCCCCAACTCTAAATTTTAAAAATCTAAGTTAATGTGGCAGTAATATAAAAGAGTATGCACACATCTAAGTGCAGCTAGTTGTGCGATTGTGGGTATTTTTTTAACCTCACTTTCTTGTAACATGGCAATTCTAATCATACTTACCTCTCAATGTTCAATATTGGGGCAAAGTATTCCCTTAATGGATTGGAGATGTTGGTGAATGACTTAACGCCTGTTGGAAATGCAGTGTAGCCACTTTCCCCCTCATTGGTCTTTTTATTCTAAAATAAAATGTTTCCTTCCTTCCTTCCTTCCTTCCTTCCTTCCTTCCTTCCTTCCTTCCTTCCTTCCTTTCTATCTTCCTCCCCCCACCCCGACTCTCTCTCTCCTTCTCTCTCTCTCCCTCTTTCAGTAGCACTATTCCTGGCATAAAGCCTGAGCTTAATAAACACTGGAGATTATTAAGTTGTCAGCATCAGCATGTGGTGTTTTTTAAGCACTCTGTCAAGTAAAATTTCCACCTAACAAGACAGTTGGGGCCACTTCTTTTAAGGAATGAGGACTCTTCTTTTGTCACCTCTTCCTAGAGGAAAAGATCCTAATAAAAGTCCTTTCTGGTGATTGAGCAGGCTGGCTGATCTCACACTCACGGTGACCCATCCATGGGGTCACTGAGTGTGGAGCCTGCTGGACTTGGCCGCCAGGAGAAAGGGCCCCTGAAGGCCTTCACCCAGCCCCACTGGGTTCACACCTAGTGATTTACCGAGCACCAGGGCTACTGACACCTTTTATATTCCTTCTTCTAGGTCAAAGGGACTCAGCAAGGGGAGAGGTGGCTAGGAACCCATCCCTGGGTCACCTCCACAGGACTCTCCCATCATTGATGGTGTCCCTTTGCCCTGGAAAACAAAACCTAGGCCCCTTGACTTTGGGCGACCAACACTTTGACACCACCTTTGAAGCCATGGTCTGAATTTATGACATGAGCGTGAAAGACCATTTCAGGCTCTGCCCTCTTTCCCGGCCACTGAACTTCATGTGGTCCAGAGTAAATCACCCTAATGGCCATTGGACCGGCATTGTTGCGGATGTTTTATACCCATGCTGGCAGTTTTTTAGGGTGGCTAAGGTGAATTGCCAAGTGTCAAGTTACAGTTGTAGCTTTTCCTTGACTCATGCATAACTGTGGACAGACATAACCACTAAAGGTAGGTTCAATGAGGACCTTTCAACAACTAGGCTCATAAAGGGAAGGAAAAAAAACAAGGCAACCTGACTTCCAGCCCATGAAGGGGTTGGCTTTGCCCAACACTATGGACAAAGAAGCCACTCTCTCCTGGGAGAAGAGGTGATGCAGACCACCAGGTGGTCCCTAGACTTGCTGCCCTGATGAAAGGACAATGCATTCCAGGCCCCTCAGGTGGCCTGGAATCGGGCCTAGCTGGCTTTTGGTCCTCAGTGTGCTGAACTGGGAACAAAAAGACCTGTCCCAGAGACACTAGCCAGTGGCAGCTGTGGTCAGAAAACAAACAAACACCCCCAAAAAACCCACCCTTAATCTCTTCTCCACTCCTATTTGTAGCCAGTGAGCATTTTCATGATGAGCTGATTGCACTGCATGTGAGTAACTGTTTACACACCCTCAGCTCTGTGAGGCCCAGCAGGGCATATACTGTCTTCTTCACTCATACAGCCCGGGGGCCACAGCCACTCGAGTAGCTGTCCCCAGCACACATTCATTATGGGTGTGTGAGCTTTCTCTCCTGCCTGGTGGGACGATATCTGTATCCTCCCAGTCAGGTAGATTCGATGGATGGAAACTATGAGGAAGAGACCATGAATAATATCCCTGTTCTGCAGATGAGGAAACTGAGGCACAGCACAGTTCAGTAACTCATCCAGAGTTACACAGCTAAGAAGAGAGCTGAGATTTAAACTGGGCAGTTTGGTTCCTATACTCTGTATGCTGTGAAGACGTTTAATTTGGGCACTTTAAATGACAGGAAACCAATTCTCTCAACAGCTTGCACTCACCTCATGGGGTTGTGAAGAGCTTGTCTGGTCCAAATTGCTGTAAAACATCCCACTAGAACCGGAATCCCAGAGGTGACCCCTAGCTCAATGCGCGAGTTGTGAGTCAGCACTGAATGCAGCCCAGGGACCCAGCGATACAGCTATCGCCACATGCTGGTGGCACTCCTCTAAGGGACTTCCTAAACTGGGCAGGTTGTGAGTAATAGTGCATTTTGTTGACAAAGTTGACTATGCCAGTCAAAAAACCCTGTCCGCCTTAGTGATACAAGTGGTTATCCTGTAAGTCGCTCACAAACATTTATATCGGTGTATGGACGTCATGATGGCTCTTGTAAACTTGAAGGGCAGGTGTGCTGCAGGAAGCTCTCTAAAGGGCAAATACAAGTCAGTCAGTCACTCGGCAACATTTATTGAGCACCTGCTCTGTGCCAGGCAGACGGCCGGGGGTGGGCTCACCATGATGAATAAGACCAGATGGTCCCTCATGGAGCTTATGTTATTGTGGGGAGACAAACGGGAAATCATGTGAGCAAAAAATTACTTCTGATTGGCGTGGTAAAGGCAACACCTCTGGAGCACAGTTAGCTAATGATAGGGTGGTGAGGATGGATTTCAGGTGTTGTAATGTGGGCAGGCCAGTTTTAGTGCTGGTGACTTTGGGGTTTGGCCAAAAAGTTGGTGGGGACATTCAGAGTAGTGTCAGGGGTAGGAGTATTTGAAGTATGATGCCTCGTGAATACACCAGAGCTTCTCTTGAAGACACTAAGAAACAGAAGGCGTGTCACTCCCTCTCAAATGCTCTGGTCAGTACCTGTTCCCAGTCTCTACTCAGAAACCCAACGGGCCGTTTCACCAGGATCTTGGGATAAAAATGGACCCCTTTGGCCCTTCAGACTTTGCTGATGGGATTGTAAAGAGGAACAACTTTTCTGCAAAACTTTTGCAATATCTACCAAGAGTCTTAAAAAGGGCATTCCTTTCTGAACTCAATAATTTCCCTCCGGATATTAATCCCCCCCGCCACCCAAATACTCAGAATTGAGGACAAAACATTTCTGAAAAAAAAATGTTCACTTTGGGATTGTTTAAATCATATAAAATTGGAAAAAATGGAGACTATGTAAATAATTATGGAATATTTTCATGATAGATTACATGATAGATAGGCATAGTTTTGATGAATATTTTATTCCTGGTAAATATTCACTATATAAGTTAAGTGAGAAATGCAAAACATTAAAATATAACAAAACCGTTAAAAATGTTGAGTGCATTTCCAACAAACGTGGAGACCTATCCCGCGGAGGGGACTGTGAATGTTACTAGTGGTCATCTCCGGAAGGAGGGGGTGTTGTTGATTCTCATCTTTAACCCTTCTATATTTTCCCAAATTATCCTCGATAGTCATGCCTCGTTTATAATTAGAAGAAAGACATTTAAAAATGTACCCTGACCTTAGGTTTAAAAAAAATTGTGTTCAAAGGTATAAACTGCTTCTGCTAGTTCCTAACCTGAAGCTGTCGAGGCTTGGAAAATACAAGGAAAACAAGAAAGAGGAAAAGTGAACCTCCCTCGGGAAAAGTCCTGTGGGTTCCTTAACCCCATGAAGGCCTGTTCGTCTCCCCTAAGCTGCTACTTGAACATAAGTAATGAGAGGGTCCAGCATGTGAGCAGCCCAGGAGTGTTCCCCCAGGACTGCTGGCAAGCGTAAGCTAGTGTCAGTGAAAGACGTAAAGGGACTCAACAAGCAAGGCTAACACTGAGGGCTTGCTCTGTGCCAGCCACCATGTTGTCTCTCCCTCCCTCCCAAATGTATTGCTGCTTTTAATTCTCACAGTGATCTTGAAATTGGCACTGTCTTATTCCCATTTTAAAGATAATATAAGACCCAGGAGGGGTGTGTACCCCATGTCACACACCTAGTAAGTGGTACTGTCAGAACTGGGGTCCAGGTCTGATGGTGCTAAATTGAGGAGCAAGAAAAGCAATAACTGGGAGAAAAGAAAGACAAAGGAGGGAGAAACCCAATGTGGGTATAAGTGGGGGGCCAGTAACCACAGGGTTCTCTTCACTCCAATTACACGAGAGCACCAGAATGGGGTGCCAAGAAGCAATCTGAAGAAGGGGAAAGATCGCTACCTTCGCCTATGTGGGTTTCCATGATTCCAGTGTGAGACTGGACGAGCGTTTCTTCTCTCCAAGGGCAGCAATAAAAAAGTGAAAGAAGAAATTGCTTGTGACTGATCACAAGTGTTGGAATTTGAGAGTTTTTCTTAAAGGTTAAGAAAGAGGCACAGGTTTCTGTAGCGATTGTGAAGAGAACTTCTGGGCACCTTCAAGACTTCCCAGGTTGACAGCAATGCTTTTTACTCCCATTTCGCTTTTGGACAGATGGCTTTTCTGTTCTGTGCTACAGTTAGGAGAGCCCCTGGAGCTACCCTAATGCTTATCAGCCTCCATTGAGGTTGGTTTTGGCACGGAGATGGAGCACAGATGGAGAGTGTTGGGGGAGGAGGAGGAAGAGTTTTCAGAGCTTTCTGAGCGAAAAAAGGGACAGAAAAGAGTTAGAAGTTTCATGTGAAAGATAATGCCTGTTTCTAGTAATAGAAGGGGAAATGATTACAGAAAAAAGTGGGCAGCATGGGTTTGAGCCTCCCAAAGGGAAAGAGAAGACCAGTTCTTGATACCTGTCACCAGGTGGCAGCACTGGCACAATACAGCTGGGTTGTGATGGGAAGGAAGTCAGGTGTGATCGAGGGTGGCATGGGGGATGAATGGGAAGTAGTGGTTTTGGGACTGGTAGAAAAGGGGGATATAGCACCATCTGACCGATATAAAGAATGCCATTACTCATAGTCTGGATCACCCTACAGTATTCTTCATTGAGCCCATTTTCCTGCAAGATGAAACAAGAAGGGAATTAATAGTTACTGCACAATTAGTATATGTTATATATTGTGCTGAGCTCTTTCATTTACTTATTTATTTCTGGAGAAGAGTCAATGTTATATTCACTTTTCACACAAGGAGAAAGAAGCTTAGAAATGTTAGTTACTTTTCAAAATGCTTAGAGCTGGTAAGGAGGCAGGGCCAAGATTCAACCCAACTTTGCCTGCTGCCAATGCCCATTTCAATTTAATTTTTTCTTTTTTTTAATTTAACCTTTATTGTATTTTTTCCCATTACTATTTAGTCCCCTTATACTGTCTTCCCCCTAGCAATCACCACACTTTTGTCCATGTCCATGAGTCCTTTTTCCTTTTCACTCAGTCTCTCTACCCTAATATCTCCCCTCGCCAGCTGTCATCCTGCTCTCCATCCATGAGTCTGACCCCTTTTCCTTGTTAGTCAAGTTTGTTCATTAATTCCACATATGAGTGAAATTATATGATATTTTTCTTTCTGACTGGCTTATTTCACTTAGCGTAATGCTTTCCCAGTCCATACTGTCGCAAATGATAAAAATTTCTTCTTTTTACGGCTGAGCAGTATTCCATTGGTATAAATGTCCCAGAGTTGTTTTATCCTCCCATCTATTGATGGACACTTGGGCTGCTTTCATGTCTCAGTGATTGTAAATAACACTGCAGTGAACATAAGGGTGCTTATGTTCTTTTGAATTAGTATTTTGGGTTCCCTTGGATATATTCCCAGAACTAAAATAGCTGGGTCTAAAGACAAATCTATTTTTAATTTTTTGAGGTATCTCCATACTGCTTTCCACAGTGGCTGCACTAATCTGCATTCCCACCAACAGTGCAAAAGGGCTCCCCTTTCTCCACATCCTCACCAGCACTTGTTTGTTGATTTATTGATGACAACCATTCTGACAGATGTGAGATGATATCTCATTGTGGTTTTAATTTGCATTTCTCTGATGATAATTGACATTGAGCATCTTTTAATATGTCTATTGGCCATCTGCATTTCCTCTTTGGAGAAGTGTCTATTCAGGTCCTTTGCCCTTTTTTAAATTGGGTTGTTTAATTTTTTGGTGTTCAGTTTTGTAAGTTCTTTATAAATTTTGGTTATTAACCCCTTATCAGATGTATCAGTGAATATGTTCTCTCATTCTGCAAGTTGTCTTTTTATTTTGTTGATGATTTTCTTTGTTGTACAAAAGCTTTTTAGTTTAGTGTAGTCCCATTTGTTAATTTTTTTCTTTAGATTCCCTTGCCTGGGATGATATAACAAATAAAATATTGCTATGAGCAATGTCTGAGATTTTGTTGCCTATGTATTCTTATATGGTTTGTATGGTTTCAGGTCTGACATTTCAGTATTTGATCCATTTTGAATTTGTTCTTGTATGTGGTGTAAGAAGGTGGTCTAGTTTCATTTTTATGCACTATCTGTCCAATTTTCCCAACACCATTTGTTGAATAAACTATCTTTAGCCAATTGTATGTGCTTGACTCCTTGTCAAATAATGACTATAAAGGTGTGGATTTATTTCTGGGCTCTTATTCTATTCTATTGATCTACGCATTTATTTTTATGCAAGTACCATGCTGATTTTATTACAATGGCCTTATAGTATAATTTGATATTAGGTAGTGGGGTTCCTCCAACTTTGTTCTTCTTTCTTAGGATTGCTGTTGCTATGCAGAGCTTTTTGTGGTTCCATATAAATTTTTGAAATATTTGTTTTAGTTCTGTGAAATACATCATTGGAAACTTGATAGGAATTACATTGAATCTATAGATTACTTTGGGTAGTATGCACATTTTAGTGATGTTCCAATCCATGAACATGGTATGTGCTTCCATTTATTTGTATCTTCTTCAATTTCTTTGTTCACTGCCTTATAATTTTCCACATACAGGTATTTCACATTCTTAGTGAGGTTTATTCCAAGGTGTTTTATTCTTTTTGAAGTAGTTGTGAATGGGATTGGTTTCTTAATTTCCTTTTCTGTTATTTCATTATTGGTATATAAAAATGCAACTGATTTTGGATATTAATTACGTATCCTGCTACTTTGCTGAATTCATTTATTAATTCTAATAGTTTCTTGGTAGAATCTTTGGGGTTCTCTATGTATAGTATCATGTCATCTGAAAATAAAGACAGTTTACTACTTTCTTTCCAGCTTGGATACCTTTTATTTCTTCTTCTTATCTGATTGCTGTGGCTAGGACTTCTAATATGTTGTATAAAAGAGGTAAAAGCTGACATCCCTGTCTTGTTCCTGATCTTAAGGGGAATGCTTATCATTTTTTCCCATTGAGTGATGCTGGCAGTGGGTTTGTCATATATGGCCTTTATTATATTTAGATATGTTCCCTGTAATTCCACTTTGCTGAG
>PVIA01008634.1:12888-69853 GCA_004024845.1 Tonatia bakeri
AAAGATTTTATTTATTTATTTTTAGAGAGGGAAGGGAGGGCGAGAGACAGAGAGAGAGAGAAACATCAATGTGTGGTTGCTGGGAGACATGGCCTGCAACCTAGGCATGTGCCCTGACTGGGAATCGAACCTGCGATGCCTGGTTCGCAGCCCGCGCTCAATCCACTGAGCTACACCAGCCAGGGCGGTGTATGATCTTCTTGATGCATTGCTGTGTTTGGTTTGCTAATATTTTGTTGAGGATTTTAGTGTTTATGTTCATCAGGGATATTGGCATGTAATTCCCTTTCTTTGTTGTGTATTTATTTGGCTTTGGAATTAGAATAACGCTGGCCTCATAAAATGAATTTGGGAGCCTTCTCTCCTCTTGAATTTTATGAAATAGTTTGAAAAGAAGAGATGTTAGTTCTTCTCAGAATGTTTGGTAAAATTCAACCGTGAAGCCATCTGGTCCAGGACTTTTTTTTTTGTTGTTGGTAGTTTTTTGATTACTGCTTCAATTTCACTCGGTGTAATCTGTTCAGATTCTCTGATTCTTCCTGATTTAGTTTTGGAAGATTATATGTTTCTAGGAATTTATCCATTTCATCCAGGTTGTCCAGTTTTTGGCATATAGTTGTTCATATTTTCTTACAATCCTTTGTATTTCTTTGGTGTCAGTTGTTATTTCTCCTCTTTCATTTCTGATTTTAATTATTTCGGTCCTCTCTCCTTTTTTCTTGATGAGTGTGGTTAAAAGTTTGTCAATCTTGTTTATCTTTTCAAAGAACTAGCTCTTGGATTCATTGATCTTTTGTATCCTTTTTCTAGACTCTATTTCATTTATTTCTGCTCTGATCTTTATTATTTCCTCTATTCTACTCACTTTGGGTTTTGTTTGTTCTTCTTCTTCAAGTTCCTTTAAGTGTAAAGTTAGATTGTTTGAGCTTTCTCTTGTTTATTTTTTTATTTTGAGATAGGCCTGTAATGCTATGAATTTCTCTTTTAGGATTGTTTTCTCTGTGTCCTCATTTTCATTTGTTTCAAGGTACCTTTTGATTTTTTCCTTGATCTCATTGTTGACCCATTTATTGTTTAATAATATGTTGTTTAGATTCCATGTCTTTGCATATTTTTCAGTGTTCTTCTTGTGATTGATTTCTAGTTTCATTGTGGTCAGAGAAGATGCTTGATGTGATTTCACTCTTTTTAAATTTACTGAGACTTGTTTTGTGTCCTAACATGTGGTCTATCCTAGGAAACGTTCCATTTGCACCTGAGAAGTATGCATATTCTGCTGCTTTGGGGTGAAATGCTCTGTAGATATTAATTAAATCCATTTGATCTAGTGTGTTGTTTAAGGCCACTCTCTTCTTGTTGATTTTCTGTCCGGAAAATCTATCCATTGAAGTCAATGGGGTATTAAAATCCCCAACTATGACTGTATTTCTGTTGCTCTCTCCCTCTAAGTCCATCAAGATTTGCCTCACATATTTAGTGCTCCTATGTTAAGTGTGTAAATGTTTACTAGGGTTATATCTTCTTGTTGGATTATTGCCTTTGTCATTAAGTAGTGTTCTTCTTTGTCTCTTACTATAGCCTTGCTTTTAAATTCTATTTGGTTGGATGTAAGTACTGCTACCCCAGCTTTTTGTTTCCTTTCCATTTGCATAAAATATCTTTTTCCATCCCTTTACTTTCAGTCTGTGTATGTCTTTTGATCTCAGATGGGTCTCTTGGAGACAGCATATGTATGCATCTTCTTATCCATTCAGCTACCCTGTGTCCTTTGGCTAGAGCATTTAAGCCATTTAAATTTAAGGTGATTATTTTTGTTTGTTTGTTTTTTAAAGATTTTATTTATTTATTTTTCAAGAGAGGGGAAGGGAGGCAGAAGGAGAGGGAAAGAAACATCAATGTGTGGTTGCCTCTCACACAACACAGGCATGTGCCCTCACTGGGAATTAAGCCGGTGACCCTTTGGTTCACAGGCTGGGGCTCAATCTACTGAGCCACACTAACCAGGGCCTAAGGTGATTATTGATAGATATGTATTTAGTACCATTTTATTGTTAGACTATTTTCCTCTTTTTTTTTTCTCTTTTTATTTGTCTTCTTAAATAAGTCCTTTAACATTTATTGCAGTACTGGCTTGGTGTTAACAAATTCCTTTAGCTTTTTCTTTTCTCGGAAGCTCCTTATTTCTCCTTCAATCTTAAATGATAGCCTTGCTGGGTAACGTAGCCTTGGTTGTAAGTCCTTGCTTTTCATCACCTTGAATATTTCATACCACTCCCTTCTGGCCTGAAATGTTTCTGTTGAGAAATTAGATGACAGTCTAATTGGTGCTCCCTTGTAGGTAACTACCTGCTTTTCTCTTGTGGCTTTTAGGATTCCCTCCTTGTCTTTTTTTTTTCTTTTCTTTTTCTTTTTGCTGCCATGTCACTCTCAGTTAAAAAGACCACCAGTGGGGAGCATTCGGCCCTGGTTATACGCAAGCTCCTGCTCTGGTGCTTCAGCCTGACCCCAGCACCACGAGCAGGTGCAGTGGGGGCTCAAAGGTAGCACGTCCCTCCTTGTTCTTAAGCCTTGTCATTTTAATTATGATGTGTCTTGGTGTAGTGCCTCTTTGGGTCCAACTTGTTTGGGACTCTTTGAACTTCCTGGATTTGTGTCTTTTTCCTTCAGAAGATTAGGAAAGTTTTTGGTCATTATTTCTTCAAGTAAGTTCTCAATCACTTGCTCACTCTCTTCTCCTTCTGGCATTCCCATGATGCGGGTATTGTTACACTTCATGTTGTCCAAAATGTTTCTTAAATTCTCCTCATTTTTTAAAATTCTTTTTTTCTTTTTGCTGCTCTACCCCATTGTTTTTTTCTACCTTATCTTCCAAATCACTGATTTTATCTTCTTCATCTAACCTACTGTTTATTCCTTCCAGTGTATTATTTATTTCAGATAGTGCATTCTTTATTTTTGACTGGTCCTTTTTTATGATTTCCATGTCTTTTTTCATGCTGTTGAGTATCCTCATAACCATTACTCTAAACTCTTAATCTGATAATTGCTTGCCTCCATTCCACCTAGCTCTTCTTCTGGAGAATTATCTTGTTCTTTCATTTGGGGTCTGTTTCTTTGTCTTCCCAGTCTGACTGCTTCTTTGTATTTGTTTCTATGTATTAGGTAGATCTGCAAAAACTCTGGTGTAGGCCTTGGTCAGACATTCCTTGTGACTGGCCCAGGTCAAGCTGTTTGGAGCTCTCAGTGATCCACAGTGTGTGGCTCCCTCTACTGGGGCTGTTCTATACAGAAAAAACCAGGTTGTGCATCAAGGCTGGTTTTTATCAGTACCAGGTCCAGGGGAGGGTCAACTGAAGTCTCATAGAGCTCCCAGTGATCTGCCTTCATTGTTAAATGAATCAATGATAGAACCTCAAGCTGTAATCAGCAGCCTGGCTTAAGCTTCACAAGGTGGAGCAGAATAATTCCTGCTAATGGGGCTATTACATCCCCTCAGGCAGATGCCATTTGGAGAGGAGTGCTCTGCCTGAGAAAGTTGGCTTCTGCCCTATGAGGAATGACTCAATACAGGGATCCTGGTGGCTGTTACTTCTGTTCTCTCCCCAGAGCCACCAATCCCAGACTCTCCTCCAGTATTTCTAGTCTACTGTGCCTTCCCTCTGCCAGAGCCCAGGGTTAGTGGCTGCCAATGAATTTCTGTACACTGGCCCTTTAGGAGTCTCTCTGAGTCTCCAGCTGTCTCTCCCTGGAAGGCAGAAACCTTGCTGCTTTTCACAGCTGGATGTTATCTGGGTTCCTTTCCAGCTCTGCTACTATAAGCTGCGGAGACTAGCTTGGGGTTTAGACCCCACACTTTTCAGGGGTGACCCCCGCCCCAGCCACTGAAATATTCCTCTGGAACTTCAGATGCTGCCCATGGGGGCCCAGCTGGCACTCCCATGCCTCCTCCACACTCCCTACCAGTCTCGCTGTGGTGAAGTGGTTACTTCTGTCTGTCCGTGGTTATAAGGCTTCTCTCTAGCTAGTGTTCAGTTGATTATTCAGTATGATTTATGTACAGTTTAGTTGTAATTCCAGATTGGTACTGGGAGGAGGTCACTGCAGTTTCCACTTACACCTCTGCTATCTAGGATGTCTTCAATTTACTTTTCATGTTGACTCCAAAGATCAGATGTGTTCATTGCTTAACCATCCTCACTCTTATAGTCCTAACTTGATTAAGTCAGTGTTTTTTAAACATAAATGAATGCAATAATTCCTGGGATGCTTGTTACAATATATCAATTCCTAGGCTCTATTCCTACAACTACTGAATCAAATGGGAGGAGCCTGAAAATTTTTTTTCCTGAGAATCTATTTTTAACATGCTCTAAATATGATTCTGATGTGCTCAGTCTAGTTTGGTCAAGACTGCTGTAGGTGAATTTGCACAATTATGGATATAAATTCAGTTGGCTATAAACTGTTTATCTTTATAAGATTTTATGTGTTTCAGGAAGTAAAATGTCTCCTGTTATATTAATGTACTTTCCCCAAATCTTTGTCAAGTACTGCTCAGATTTTTTTTATGACACTATTTAAAATAATCAGTAGGGATTATATTTACATTTGGTAGTACAGCTAAAATACAGCAATATTTCACACCCTGAGGTGTAATTTCCCATTTTACTTTGTATGTTAGAGCTGAAATATTTATTTGCATGAATTGAATTAAAAGAAATTCTCTGGCTAAGCAGAAAGAGTTTGAATTTTGGTTAATACCAATCTATAAAAGACCAAAATACATATTTAACTTCTTAATCTTCCCTTTGGTGACTTCTGGCAGTCTTTCTATCCTTGCCCATTTGAATGGGTTTAAGAGGAGGTTGTTTAACTTATATCCATTAAGTTAAAGGGAGATAGAGATTTGAGGGCAATTATAAAGATAATTAAGCCAAAACCATTTTGGTCTCAAATACTAAAATGTTGATTCTAACAATGCTTTTTGGGAGTAGGTGGCTATGTCCTGTTTACCTGAAACTTGTACATTATAGGAGGTTGTCTCAGCTCCAGTGTTCTAGTCCCAACAATTGACAGGTTACACAGGGAAGCAGAATTCCCTGATAACTAACAATTTATAACATAGTACCCCTTTGAATACCTTTGTCCCCTCCACCTAACCTAACATCAGCATCTATTCAAGCTAAAATCATTCAAGAAATCTTGCAAAGACATGGGATTTTGTGAGGCATTCAGAAGGGTGTTGGTGGTGAATTCCTACAGATTCAAACAAAGCCTTTAACAAATGTGGATCTGGCAGAATTAATCTACTTACCTATTGAATGAGATAAGTTTTGAAAGAGAATGATTTGAATATATGTTATTAAGAAAGACTTCAGAAAATGATTCTTAGAGTATAGTCCCAGCAGTGGGATTGCTGGATTGAAAGGCAGTGTCATTTTTAGTTTTTTGAGGAAATTCCATTCCGCAGTGGCTGTACCAGTCTGCATTCCCACCATCAGTGCACTAGGGTTCCCATTTCCCCACAACCTTGCCAGCACTTGTTGTTTGTTGATTTATTAATGATGGACATCCTGACTTCTGTGAAGTGGTATCTCATTGCAGTTTTAATTTGTATCTGTCTAATGGCTATTCTAAGAATCCTGAACCACCAATTCAAAAGAACCTATGTATTCCAATGTTTATAGCAGCATTATTTACAACAGCCAAGTTCTGCAAACAGCCTAAGTGACCATCAGTGAATGAGTGGATCAAAAAACTGTAGTACATTTACACAACGGAACACTACACAGCAGAAAGAAAAAGAAGCTCCTATCCTTCATGACAGCGTGGATGGAACTGGAGACATTATGCTAAATGAAATAAGCCAGGCAACAAAATACAACTACCATATGATTTCACCTATAAATGGAACATAATCAACAAAATAAACAAATAATCAAAATAGAATCAGAGACTTGGAAATAAAGAACAAACTGATAGTGACCAGTGGGGAGGGGGCAGGAGGTAATGGCAAAGGGTAATTGGGGAAAGAAGGGGGAGGGGCAAACAAAGAAACACAAACAGAGGACTCATGAGCATAGACAATGGCAGAGAGATTGACTGTGGGGATGGGGGGTGGAAGGAGCAGAGGAGAGCAATGGGGAAAAAGGTGAGACAAGTGTAACTGAACAACAATAGAAAAAAAGAAATCCTTCAGAAAATGGATGAATACTTTTGTGAAAATGACTATTTTTAACGATAATACTGCAAAAGAAATTGAAGTAACAGATATTATTATATTCTATCATATAATATTGTCAGAAAAATGCACCAAAACCCCTCCAAAACTTAGTCATTTGGTGTTTGTTCTATGAATTATTTTCTAAATGTGGTTCAATATAAAATAAAAAACCTTATTTTATTTCATTTCATTTTTAAAATCAATTTTTATCACTCTTTGTTGTCACTATTTACTACAAACTTTTTAATAATGATTAAAGAGGATTTATTTTAAGTAAGAGAATCAAATGAGTTTTACATGTAAAACATAGAACAGTTGTAGGTATCTATTAAGTGCTCTGAAATTTTAGTTACTATTATTGTTAAAATGTAATTTTTAGCACCAATTATATTTGTATGACATGTTTAACATTTGGTATTAATAGCAGTTATCATTTACTACATACTATTTATCAGACACACTTTACATATATAATTTTATTTGATTTTTACAACTCACACTAGGAGACATGTTATTTTTAGTCCTATCACAGTTATAGAAACTGATTGATGATAAGTAGTAACCTTGAGTCTCACAGCTGGTAAATGGAAGAACCAAGATTTGAATCCAGGCCACTGCACAGGCTAGAATTGTTCTTGACTTTCCTTTCTTTTTCTTTCTCTTCCCTCCTTTGAAATTATTATACACAGATCTCAAACATATGCAACAATAGCAAAACAGTCCCATGAACCCCCACGAAGGCTTTCCCAGTTTCAAAAATGATTGACTTCAGGCCAATCTTCTTTCATCTCTACGCCCAATCATCCCTCCCACCTGCAGACTATTTGCACAGAATTCCTGGCATTGTATCATCTCAGTTGTAAATATTTTAGTGTGTATTTATAAATGATAGGGACTCATATAAACACAACCACAATATCACTATTACACCGAAAACAAGATAACAATGAACTCAATCGACATTGATACAGTTTTGTGACATTTTCCTGATTGTCTCATAATTTTAACATTTGGTTGGTTTGCATCAGATCCGCACTTTGCATCCTGTTCATATATGATTATTCCTCAGATCTCTCTTATTCTGTAGATTTCTTCTCCATCTTTTTTCTTGAGATTTGTTGGAAAAAAAACCTGTCCTATAGAATTTTCTTTCTTTCTCATGGCTATTTAGCATCTTTAAATTGGTTATTTACTTTTTTAATTTAATTTTTATTTTTGATTTTCAAGAGAGTAGAAGGGAGGGAGAAGGAGAGGGAGAGCTACATTGATGCAAGAGAGAAACATCAATTGGCTGCCTTCTGTATGTGCCCTGACTAGGGACCAAACCTGCCACCCAGCCATGTGCCCTGACCAGGAATCGAACTGGCAACATTTCAGTTTGCAAGTTGATTCCCGACCAACTGAGCCACACTGGGAGGGGTGGTTATTAACTTTAAAAAAAAAAAAATTTTTAGAGCTACTGTGTTTAAGGTGCTGGGTTGCCAACCACCTACTTCTATTGCACATTGAGCTTAGAATCTAGTGAGGAGTGCAGAAACTAAGCAAGCCAACAAATAGGCAACATTCCTTACATTATACTTCATAACATGTAAGTATGTATTGCTTATGATATAAATGCAACTCTATTTGGTCTTCTTAACAGTGAAGAAAAAGGTTTTCTAACATACCAAAGAAACCATTGCAAGGTCAAAGAGTACCAGATGATGTTCAGGCCTTCCCTCTCATATCAATTATGTGTGACCATGTGTGGGGGTGGGGGAAGGGGTGGGAGTAAATGTGGGAGTGAGTGGAGGAATGTCCCTTACTATTTCTGGACTCTGTTATCATTATGTTTAAAATGATAGCTTTTGACCAAATAAGTGCTTTTCCAATCTCCTTAGAGCAATAGAATCCTTTTCCCCTTACATGAACGCTCATGCTGAACCCTAGTATCCCAAGTCCTGTCCAGAAAGTATACAATCACCTACTTTGAAAAACAGAGGCATTTATTGAAGAAGGCACACAGTACATTGTACATAGGACAATGACACCCCAGTCTCCTTCAAAGTTATGACCTTCTTGAGGAAATCTGACTCACTGGTAGTGGTTTGAATCAAGTCATCAGTAACTGCATCATGGTGTTTCTTCTGCTCTGGCAGCAGAAGCTGTGGAATGAATTTTGCCATGACATGTTTCCTGACAAGATCCTGCGTCAAAATCTCGGACACAGTAGTTTTTGGAATCCCCAGATCAGCTTCTAATTCTCACACTGTCAGTCGCTGATCTTTGTTGATTGCAGCCTGTGCACGGTCAGCACTCTCTGGTGTTCTGCTTGTTGCAGGCCTTCCAGAATGTGGATCACTTTCAACAGATTCTCAACCATCTTTGAAGCATTTGTAGTCACACTTTTATTTGTGCTGCACTCATTGCATCATCTCTGAAAGACTTCTGAATCATCCAAATAGTTTCCACAGAGGAATATTCAAGCTTAACACAAAATCCGATGTAGATTCATTGCTCTACTTGCTTAGATATTCTGAATGCTATGGCCACACAGTACACATACTCACTCAATGGTGTCTACCACCCCCACTGACTATACAGTGAAGTTGTTATTGTTCATGCATGTGCATTCCAGTCCACTCTCCTTGGCTTCCAGGTTACATTGATGTCGTGCAAACCGCTCTTGTTATATTAACAGTGGCTGGACTTTTCCTGGGCAGAGCGTGTATAAACCAGGCAACTGAAGCTGACCTGGGTGATGCAGGGGACAGCTGTTGAGCCTGGCCCCATCTTGTTCTCTATCCCTAATTTTCATGCCTGCCCCCTCACCCCCACCCACCCCCGACCCCAGCCCAGAACACTGTTAGAAGCCAGGTCTCCATGAAGCAGTCAGGAAACCACTGGATTGGGTAATGTTTGATGCTCTTCTATGCATTACTGAACCATGAAAAACCTGAGTGAGAAATGCCTCAGTTTCTCAGGGGGTTGAAGAGCTACGTAATTCTACATGTGTGCACCCGTGAATTTATTTCTCCATAGAAGCCTAACATGCCAGCGCTGAAATGCTCTAATCCAACCTCTGCTTTTTAGTCGTCCCTCCTTTAGTTGTGACTGACAGAACACAAATCAAACTAGCTTGCGCAAACAGGGAAATTATTGGTACATTTAACTAGGAAGTTTGTGCATACACCTGGCTTCAGGCCAGGGGTTCAAGCAGTCCTGTCAGCATGCTTTCCACTTCTCAGTTCTATCGTCTGCACGACTTCCTTGTCTGGCACATGTTCCTCATGGTGTGGCTGCCAGCAACTCCAGGCTTACACCCTATCAGCCCAGCAACTTTCCTGGAAAGAGAGAGCCACCTTCTTCATAGTGTCTACAAAAGTCCAACATGTCTTACCTCATGGCCAGTGTGGGTCACATGCTCAGCTTTGAACTAATCACCATGGTCAGGAGAATTTAGAACATTAATTGGCCACCTTGGGCTACCTAAATCATATGGGGTAGGAGGATTCCTCAAGTCCCATTGAGGTGCTGCTATAGAAAGAATAGGAAATAGCCTCAAAAGATGAACGTTTTAGCCCTGACTGGGTGGCTCAGTTGGTTGGAGCATCATCCTGTGGGTTGTGGGTTCAATCCCTGGTCAGGGTGTGTATGGGAGGCAGCCGATTGATGTTTCTTTCTCTCCCTCACCCGGCCTTGTCTCTTTCTAAAATAAATAAACGTATCTTTGGTTGAGGATTAAAAAAAACAAAAGAACACTGTACTTAAGTGACCATACAACTTATCATTCAGACTGAAATACTTTAGAGAGTAGAAGGACCAGTAGTAGTTACAATGGGACGACAGATGAAAGCTGGTACTGTTGGGGGCGAACTGGAGCATATGGTTACCCTAACTACACCCTCAGAGAGGTTAAATGACTTTGCAAGGTTCTCAAGCTAGTGAGTGAGAGAACCCGGTGTAGAACCCATATCATTATTTCCATTAAAAGGTGATTATCAGACATTGGAAACTTGTCTATCGTAGAGTTGTCTCTATAAAATAGGGTTTAGTAGAGTAGGTTTTGCTGAAAAATAGAACCTCTGATGAAATTAGGCTGAGTGAGAGTCATGTGTAGTGTCATATCAGTGACCACCTGCAACAACTTTCCATCTTTGACAAGTTGAGATGCCCTGCAATTAATGCTTTGGGTGCACTGACATACACACCCTAGGATAGTACGGCATGGTGATTTACACGTTTGGGTTTGAACCTAGCTCTACCACTTATGAGCTAACTTTGTGACTTCGGGCAAATTATTTACCCTTTCTGATTCTGTTTTTTTAATCTCTAAATATTGGCTAATAGCAGCACTTACCTCAGAAGTTTATCATGGGGTAAAGTGAGGTGTTGTTTATCAAGTGCAGTGCTGGAACGCAGTCAATCCTCAATACATGTGAGTTATTTTTATTCTATTATTGGGATGCGTATAAAAACTTGCATAATCCTTGGCTTGGCCTCATACCAAACAGTGACAAAATCTGGATTTTGGATGCTCTATGGTGATATGTACAGGAAGATCACTGGACAATGTGACCAGCACAGTGACCTGCTCTGTCTCAGGCCATATACCTGTCCAGGTGTTTCTCCTCTGTGGCCCGCCCTTCTGTGACCCAATCAGGTAGGTGCAGCCCCAACCCCACAGCCGGTAAATTGAAGATAAGCCAATTTGTGTGTGCGACAACAGGACAACATTGAAAAGTGTTGTTCAGTAAACTGTGGGGATTTTATAGCATTTCTAGAGAGTGTTAAAATGCAGGGAGGAAAAACTGTGTAAAGGACAGTAAAAATGCCATAAAAAATGAAGTCATCACCAAGACTCTGAAGCTCACAGTGCTAAATTCCAAGCCAAAAAGAAAAATACAGGCCAAATATTTTAGCAAATGTCTTTAGCCTCAGACACCTGGTTTGGAAACATACCACCACCTGTGCTGCATTAAACCTGGCAGAAAACCAGGAAGGAAATACAGTGTATGAGGCCAGAAAAAGGGGTGGGTGGGTGGGGTGACTCCTGGATCCTTAGGTCAAACAGCAGGCTATAAATGACTCCTTTTAAAACAGACATATTACTTCCCAAGATTGCAGCGGGCCACAAAGGAAGGTACACACAGCAGTTGTTCTCAGCAAGAGTTATACTATATGGCTATTAGGGGGAATAGAAGCAGCTTGATTCTCGCCAATGACAGGAAATAAGGTCAAGTAAAGATAACAGGTCTTTGGATTAAAGAGGCTTTAAACACACATCCTGGCCTCATGGCTTTAGTAGTGAACAAGAATTATAGAATGAAACCTTGGATTTTCTTATTCTCTTCAAGCTGGACTCCTAAAACATCTCTTTTACCTAATTAACGTGAAGAAGACATCAACTTCCTTATGCTTTCGACGTGCTTATACTCTTTCTAAATAGACTGCACTGTTGTATTGCTAGTGAGACCTGAGCTGGAATCATTTCAGGAATCAAAAGTCATAGTTAGTGTGTTTGACAGTCTTGTTGGCAAATCCCTTTGGATTTAGAGGTCAAGACCGCAGTACTTTTGTCTAGGTAATGGGGAAGGGAGCTTGCAGATCCCAGGAGCAGCCAGTGGGTATATTTCTATGTTGCCATATTTTTCAAGAACAAGATATCCAAACAGACTCAATTTAATTCAACAATACAGAGCATCAACTCGGAGAGAAGAAACCAAAGTAAATATCAAAAGGTTGTTTGTTACAGAGAGAAACACCTGGTTGTTAGGCTGGGTCCCCTGGCCTGATGTTTGGGCTGAATTTATTATGGACCCACTTTGATTTTCTCCCTCTTTGGGTGGGGGTGGGATGTGGGTGCAGGAGTGGGAGTAGAAGGGGGAACTGAAGTCAAGCAACCAATTATAACATTAAAAAATGCAAAACTGGTTACGTTAGTGATCCAGACAGTTACTCTACAAATAACCGGCTGGTTGACCAAACTCAACCTTTTCTGATGCTTGCTGGCATTGGTTCTGGTGCACATGACTGCAGGTGTGGTTAACTTTATCCCGCATGAATGCTGAAGGAAGTACACATATTCTTGGTGTTTTGGGGTTTTCTTTTCTTTCTTTTTTTAGAAAAAGATTTTATTTATTTGTTTTTAGAGAGAGGGGAAGGGAGGGAGAAAGAGGACAGAAACATCCATGTGGGAGAGAAACATCAATCAGTTGCCTCTCGCACGCCCCCATCTGGGGACCTGGCCAGCAAACACAGAGTGACCTTTTGGTTCTCAGGCCAGTGCACAGTCCACTGAGCCACACCAACCAGGGCACAGATTTCTTTTCTGATAATTAAAATAGAAAAAAATACCTTGATTTTTGACAGTCAAGCCAGGACTCTGCCCTCATGTGAGAGACCCTGCTTCCTGGAGCTGCCCAGAGGGTGTGGCGCTCCGAAAAGTCAGAGGAGAGGAAGTGCGTGCGTGCATACAGGGGCTGGGAACTGGATTATCGGTGTGTTGGTGGTGGAGCCTTAAGCAAGACATTTATAGTCTCCAAGCTCCAGTTTTCTCACCTGGGAGCGATATTTGATAGTGTCTACTCCACAGGGTTGTTAAAAGATTAAATGAGATGATCAGCGCTCAGCCTGACGCCTGGCACGGAGTGCGGAGAGTTCTGGGGATGGATAGCTATTCCCGGCGTTATCGCTGTGCTCTTTGCAGCTCACACAGCTCTCTCATTGGTCTCATGGGGAGTCTAGAAATCTCCACGTTTCAAAAATATTGTTATTTCTAGGGTTTGACTCCCTGCTGAATATTTTTGCCATGGTTTGGTTTTAAATAGATCTTTGGTTCCTTGTTTTTTACTTGAATTAAAAGCACAGGTTCTGTGCTTTTTTCTAGGTTCTGGAGTGCTTAATGGTTTTTAATTGTATGAAATAACATTTTTTGTTCTTTTTTTAAAAAATTATTTATTTTTTAGAAAGAAAGGAAGGGAAGGAGAAAGAGAGGGAGAGAAACGTCAATGTGTGGTTGCCCTTCACGTGCCCGCAACTGGGGACCTGGCCTGCAACTCAGGCATGTGCCCTGACCAGCAACCCTTTGGTTTGCAGGCCGGGGCTCAATCCACTGAGCTATATCAGCCAGGGTCTTTTTTTTTGCTCTTTTATAAGAACAATTCATATTCATTTTTTAAAGTAAATAAGTATTAATGAAAAAGAAAAAATAATTGGTAATTCTACCAGAGATTACCACTGTCCACATTTTGGTAGGTTATTATTGTGCATGTTTTGTGACTTTTTGCCTAGTTATATAACAAATGTCTTTCACATCATTAACTAGTCTTCAATGTCATGTTTAATGCTAACAGAATTCTATCCATGGGGCATCTCATTTATCTTTGCAATGCTATTATGCATACTCAGACCCTTTCCAATTTTTCCACTGTGGAATAACATTATTGTTAAACTCCAAATCACTAAATTCCAAGATGTGGTTTCTAGCATGGGGCCTCCATTTCACCTCTGTCTAAACCTATAGGTTTTTCTGAAAATCAGAGCTCTCCTACATCCCAAACTAGTACCAAGGAGGACCTTTCAAAAGGTTAGGAAGTTAAATTCTTCTCTCAGTCACAGTGAGATCAGGCAAAATTGGGGTCGTTTTCATGACAGCTATTACCTTGTGTGAGGTGCTCCAAAGGGACTTTCCCATCCTCTCACCTTTCCCCCTAATCATGGGCAATTTCCTCACTGCAGCAGCAACCCCCTCTTTCATGGGGATGTCAAAATGCATCGTCCAAATAGAATGTCCTAAGACAAGGGGAAAGTTCACAGAAGTGTGTTCTGTGCCTCACTCTAGCACCTTTAGACAATGCCTCCCCTTCTATTCTGGGGCAGAATTGAAAGGGCAAGGCCTTTTCCTGTCTAACTGGGATCTGGACTCCTTTGAAGGATATACACATGACTTGATTTGCAGTTGAAGACAGGTTGTCTAATCCAGGAGTGAGGATTTCGAAGGGATTTGGATATGTGAGATGCACTGCTCAATAAAGAGGTATGGCTCAGGAGAGCATGGGAGGGCTCCCGGGAAATTTGGGTTGGTTTCTCGGCCCTAATAAAGACCTAGGCTAGTCCTGGGCAAAAGTGTCAAGTAAGTGAGGGCTGTCGTCTGGGCCATGACTTGCTTCTCACTGTCCCCAGGCATTTACAAGTGTCATGGATTTCAGGGGAACCTCTGGCTCCCACGGAGGCAGCTGCTCAGGCCACCTTTTAGAGAAGGCCCCGTGGCAGGCTTTGCTCTCAGACAGCAGTCTGTAGGGACACTGAGGTTACTTTAAGGATAAAACACCTTCCTGGGAGTAAAGCTGATATTTAGGGCTACGTAGGGTGAGGAGTGTGTAGCAGGGTCATCAGTAGAGTGGCCAGTGAACTACAGGATACTCAGTTAAATTTCAGATAAATGACAAATAATTTTTTTAGTCTAAGTGTATACTTTGAGTACACAGTCTATTATATCTCTGATTTCTCTTATCTTTTGAGGTATTTTTCTCACACCTAATTTGAAAGTTTCTTCATCTTGAATTTTTCCAAAGCATTGAAAGGAGATTCAGAGAAATAGCGACTCTCTCTTATCACTCCTATGTGTTTGTTGTACCTGATAGTTAATTAGAGCACACACTATAACAGGGATGGCTAGCTGACCCTTGCATCAAACGGGTTTGAAGTACACAGGTCTACTCTTTGCCTAGTGAAGTACACTAGGCAAATTTTGCTGTTGTTGATAAATACAGTTGGCCCTGTGTATTGGCAGGATTGAAATCTGAGGATTCAACCAACTGGGGATCTATAACAATATTTTTGCGTTCCCAATTGCAGATTCCCAGCCACGGATGGAAAATTACTGTTTTTGGTCCCAGGTTGTTGCATTTGCTGATGGGAAGGGCCAACAGTAGAGTCAAAATTATAGGTGTTGGGGGCTGGTGCCACTAACCTCCACATTATTCAAGGTCAAATGTACAGTGGGCCTCAGCCGGCTTGGGACCAGCACACCTTACTTTGGAAGAGCACGGAACTCACTTGTAGGGACAGGATGCAGGAATCTACTGGTGAGAGGCCAATGAGGCTGATGTTCAGTTTGCTGCAGGCAGGACATCTGACAGTAGGGATGGGCTGTGGTCAGTCAGTGAGTTTGTTAACTGCAGACAAGCAAGTGAATGATTGTCCTGCCAAGTTCTCACTGCCAGGTACACTAAAAGTGTTCAGTGAACATTATTGTTGTTATTAGTATTAACTAATCCTTTGTTGGAGGCTTTATTTGTTTATAACTTATTAAGTTTATAAATAACTATGTGGTGATACTCTTATAGTTTAATCTTTGCACAGCTCCTTAGTTATTCCTTTATGATAATCCCTAAAATTCTGTAGATGAAAATAATGACACCCAGAGCAGCAGTGCTGTGCTGGGGCTGCTGGCTTGTGAGAGTTGATTGCTAAATGTTCAAGACTTTTGTAATCTGCTTGTTAAATACAACCATTATTAAAGGTAAAATTGTGTGCATGTAACTAAATTATAGTTCAACAAATTATCTATTAAATAAGAAAGTAAATAAAGATCATAAATACTCAAAACTCATCACTTCCCAATTATTTTAGTATATTTTACCATTATTGAAGCTCTTGAGGTTATTAGTATCTGTTGTGTGAGTATGGTGGAAATTCTAGAAAATTATGGGTTACTGCGTGCTTCTTATCAGCTCTGTGTTCAAAGTGATATCAACACAGGTATTAGTGACAAAGTGATGTCATGTTACCAAGAATTTAGCTACATTAAGAGTATTTACACCATGGAAATAGGCAAGTGATATAAATTAGGGCCATATTTTACTGTTATTAAATATTTACACCACTGTGTTTATGCCACCACAGAGAAATGAAATAGCTAAGTAGCTAATGACAGAACTGGAATTGAAATCCATTTTTCCTGACTCTATCAGTGCTTTTTGAGCCATGTTTTGGAAAGTTGGTGTTTTTTTAAATCCTTACCTTATAGGCATACTCTAACACCTATTAAGCAACTCTAAAAAATCCTCATCTAAAATTATTAAAGTATTTACAGGCTGTTGGGAAGTCATGGAACTTTGTTCAGTAAGCACTTACTGACCACCTGCTGTGTGCTGAATACAAGCCACAGATGAGTAAGATGCAAACTGTTCTCAAGTAGTGGTGCCCCAAACTGTCGGTCACAGAGTCAATGAAAGCCCTTAAGTAAATTCCCTTGTATTAAATTAAATAATATAGATCACAGAATATCTACATACATGACATAATATAAATTATTTTATTAATATATTATATGAACTATAAATATGGTAATATAAATTAAGCTATATACATACAGTTGTTTTACTATCATATAGTAGTCTACACTTTAAAAAAAATGTAAACAGGTTCCTATAGCAGAAACAGTTAAGGGAAGCAAAAAAGTGTAGTAGTGAGAGCATGAGGTTTGAAGCCAGACTAACTTCAGTTCAAGCCCTGCTAGCACCATGACCTTGGGCAAATTCACTTCTCTAAGCTTTTATTTCCTTCCTTGTGAGAATAAAAATAGTAATCCCCTTGTAAAGTTTATTTGAAGATTAAATAATAATCTATGTAAAGTGCTCTTTGACTAGCATAGCACCAGCATTCAGTAAATATAAGCTTAAAATAAACCTTAAAGAAATAAGTCTTAAAAGATAAGAATTTAATTCTTTGGAATTACAAACAATTCACGTACTTCTGAAGTTTGAATTTCTATCCCAGTTTACTGTGGGAATGATCACCTCCAAACTCAGAGTGCAGTCTTATACGAACTCCATTTGCGGATGCACAAGGCGCCCTTGGACCTCTGTGCCGGTCTTGGTGCCCTGTCTACATCCTCTGGTGAGCCGACCCATGTCTCACATCTCGCCCATTACTCAGCTCTCCCTCGCTCCTTCCTGCCATCCCACTTCCAGCCTCAGCAAGCCATCAGAAGTGCTCTTACTCAGGCCACCAAAGATTTTCAAGCTGATCTTTTTCTGGTGGTTGACACTCTTTTGACTTCTTCCATCTTGACACCTTCCATTGGTAAGGGTCGGCCAGCTTAGCTTTTAACTGTACGTTCCCAAAGGTGGAGAAAGTAAAGGAGCGGAGTCTTGAGGGAAGAAGTAGAGGGGTAAAAATATTTGTGGAAACTGTTTTTCACTTTCTTTTTTTGAAATTGTATTTTATTGACTATGCTATTACAGTTGTCCCAATTTTTCTCCCTTTGCATCCCTCTGCCAAACACACCCCACTCCCTCAGGCCATCCACACCATTGCTCATGTCCAGGGTCATGTATATAACTTCTTTGGCTACTTCATTTCCTATACTGTACTCTACAGTCCCATGGCTCTTCTGTAACTACCTATTTGTACTTCTTAATCCACTCACCTCTTCACCCACTCCTCCACAATGCCCTCCCATCTGGCAACCATCAAAATGCTCTCATTATCCATGATTCTGTCTCTGTTGTTCTTGTTTGCTTAGTTTTTTAAAAGGATTTTATTTATTTATTTTTAGAGAGAGGAAAAGGGAGGGAGAAAGAGAGGGAGAGAAACATCAGTGTATGGCTGCCTCTTACATGCCCCCCACTGGGGGCCTGGCTCACACCCAGGCATGTGCCCCAACTGGAAATCAAACTGGTGACCTTTTGGTTCCCAGGCCAGTATGCAATCCTCCGAGCTACACCAGCCAGGGCCTTAGTTTGTTTTTTAGATTCAGTTGTTGATAGATATGCATTTATTGCTATTTTCTTTTCTTTTTTTTTAAAAAGATTTTATTTATTTATTTTTAGAGAGGAAAGGGAGGGGGAGAGAGAGAAAGAGAGAAACATCAATGTGTGGTTGCTGGGGGCCATGGCCTGCAACTCAGGCATGTGCCCTGACTGGGAATCGAACCTGCGATGCTTTGGTTCGCAGCCCGTGCTCAATCCACTGAGCTACACCAGCCAGGGCTATTGCTATTTTCTTATTCATAGTTTTTATCTTCTTTTTCTTAAGTCCCTTTAACATTTCATATAATAATGGTTCAGTGATGATGACCTCCTTTAGTTTTTCCATGTCTGGGAACTCTTCATCTGCCCTTCGATTCTAAATGGTATTTTTGCTGGGTAGAGCAATCTTGGCTGTAGGTCTCTGCTTTTCATGACTTCGAATATTTCTTGCCAATCTCTTCTAGCCTGCAAAGTTTCTTTGGAGAAATCAACTGACAGTCTTATGGAAATTCCCCTGTAGGTAACTAACTGCTTCTCTTTTGCTGCTTTTAAGATTCTCTCTTTATCTTTAACCTTTGGCATTTTAATTATGATGTGTCTTAGAGTGGGCCTTCTTGTATCTATCTCTGTGCTTCCTGGACTTGCATGTCTATTTCCTTCACAAATTAAGAAACTTTTATTATTTTTTCAAATAGATTTCTAATTTCTTGCTCTTTCTCTTCTCCTTCTGGCACCCCTAGGATGTGAATGTTGGACTTCTTGAAGTTGTCCCAGAGGCTGCTTACACTATCCTTGCTCTTTTGGATTGTTTTTTCTTCCTGTTTTGTTTGGATGTTTTTTGCTTCCTTATGTTCTAAATCATTGACTTGATTCTCAGCTTCATGCACTCCACTCTTGTTTCCCTGTAAATTGTTCTTAATTTCAATTAGTGAATCTTTTTTTTCTGACTGGATATTTTTTATGCTATAAAGTCCTCACTAAGTTCCTTGAGCATCTTTATAATCAGTGTTTTGAATTCTGCATCTGATAGATTGCTTATTTCCATTTTGTTTAGTTCTTTTTCTGGAGTTTTGATCTGTTCTGTCATTTGAGACATTTTTCTTTGTCTCCTCATTTTGGTGGCCTCCCTGTGTTTGTTTCTATGTACAAGGTAGAGCTCTATGACTCCCTGTCTTGGCAGCATGGCTTTGTATAGTAGGTGTCTCATAGGGTCCAGTGGCATAGCCTCCCCTATCACCCAAGCTGGGTACTCCAGGTGTGCTCTTTGTGGGGTCTGAGCACACCATCCTCTTGTAATTGAGCCCCTTGGTTGCTGCTGGCAGGTCAATAGGAAGGATTTACCCAGGTCAGCTGTAAAGATTGACTGTGACTACTGACCACCAACCTCCACCCTCCATGAAGAATCAGCTATGCAAGGGCAGGTGGTAGTCTATAGCTGTCCACTGGGTGTGCATGCTCTGGAGTTTCCCTGGTGGGGCTGGCCACGGTGTTCCCTGGACTGCCCTGCTAACCTATGAAGCAGTCTGAGATGGCTGCTATTTGTGCTGGGCTTAAAGATTCCCAGGCAAAGACATGGTGTTAATCTAGGCTGGGTGCTGTTAGTGCCAGGCCTGGGGCCACTGTGTAAGAGGTATGGGGTCTGGAGGCTGGTTGCTCACTGATGCCGGCTATTGCTTGAAGCATAAGTCAAGACCAACTATTCATATAAAAAAACCACTGTTAACAGATCTAAGTTGGGTGGGTTGGATTCTCTGGGCATTTCCAGTGTGGGGCAAATAGTGCTTTCCAGGCTGATGGAGACTCAGTTATGGCATCAGCCTGCTGGCTCTGTGACTCTGTGTGGGGTAGATTCAGAAAAGGGACATTGGTCTCTGCCTGCCTTTCTATCTTGGAGAAAGCTGTCCCCCAGCTCTTGCCTTGATGCCAGACACTTCATTTTCTCTCTGTATGGCACTGGTGCCTTTCAAGCTGCTACCCCAGGGCTGGAGCTCAGAGGGAGTCAGTATGAGTAAGTCTGTGTGTGGATTCTTTAAGGGGAACTGATTGGGACTCTGAAAAGTTTCTTTTACCAACTCAATCCTCACTTGTTTTGCAGCCAGAAGTTATGGGGACTTATCTTCCTGGCACTGGAACCTTGGGCTAGTGGGTCTGGTGTGGGGCTGGGACTCCCACTCCTGAGATATACCTCCCAAATTTTTATCCATCTCACATGGATGTGGAATCAGCCCATTCTGTGCCTGTGCCCCTCCTACCAGTCTGGATGAATGTGGTTTCTTTAATTCTATAGTTGTCAGACTTCCATTCAACTCTATTTCTGACAGTTCAAAGTGATGGTTCTTTTATATTTCGGTTTCGATTTTGATGAGGTTGTGTAAGGAGGCAAACTGTGCTTACCTAATTCTCCATCTTGCTCAGAAGTCTTTATCTTGTTATTTTAAGTGGGATTTCTATATTTTGTCTGACATTTTAAGCTTTTTTGTTAGCCTTAGTGTTTCAGGATACTCAGGCCATTATTTTGCTGGAAATGAAGTGTGGATGCATTTCTTTTGATTGCTGACATTGAATGTGCTTTCATTATAACTTGTAGCTGTTATTATATGCAACTCAAGCACAATTAATTTCTAATACTGAAAACAAAACGAAAATGGAATTCACATGATAGATACTCACTTTCTAGGAAACTTGACTTTTCTGGCTAGCTGCAACCTGGCTAGCTTACACAGTAGTCATTCAGTATGTATTTACTGAGCACCCAGGACTGCAAAGGGATAGCAGAGCTATCTAGGAAACATAGGACAGCTCCTCCTCTTGATACAAAATTCACAAGCTAGCATAGGTTCCTATGATGCTTGGACAGGAAGGTTCAAAAAGCTCCCTTAGGCTAGCTTCTCATTTTCAAATGGTGGATTAGTGGGCAGAAAGAGCATTTCATTCAAGGTCACAGAGGCTAGTTGGCAATGCCTAGGACTTGTTTTTCTAATATTAATGCAGAAACTCATTATTATTTTTTGAAATTTCCTTGCAAATTCATTCAGAGTTTAGTTCACTGAACATTAATTGAACACCTTCTCTGTGCCATGTCCTAGAATGCCCTTTAACTAGTAACTACTCAGTAAATGGGTAATATATATACACACATATTTGCCTATATGAAAAAGTAGACCCTTAACTGCTTATAAGTATCTCTCTCCCCAACTCTACCTCCTACTCCAACACTCTGCTACACACTTTCACATATAGGTGAGAGGGTCTGCGGCTGATGGGGAGGTGAATGATGAAATAAGGAAAGCCATTGTAAAGCCTGTGGGACATGAATAGGACTGGTTGAGGTCAGAGCCTTTATTCCTGGGACCATAAGCCAGGGAGGGAAAGAAATGAGTGAGAACTGGCCACTGGCATGTATCTGAGTCTTGACACTGCCACATACTGGCTGTTAGACTAGCTCAGAGTCTCACTTTCCTTTTCTTGTAGAATGGGAGTTACTACTACTGAGTGCTAAACACTTTAGTGACACTGTCCTTGCCGTTAATGACACATGTGAAAGAAGAGTCAAAAAAGAGATTTCCACAATGTCCTAAGTAACAAGACGAAAATCATCCTTAAACCATAATGCCAAGAATTCCATGTGGATCTATTTAGTGAGGACTGGTGTTTAACTATTTAGGATCAATGGTTCTACAGCCTGGCTTGCCTTGGCAAAGACCAACAGTCAGTCAGTCATTCCTGTGGGTCCAAGTCTTGTCTTTTGCTCTCGTCCCTCACATGGAGGCTACTATCTGGCCCACTAGGGGGCCAGACACATTCATAAAAAGCTGCACTTAGCAATGAAATCATAAAAATCTTAAAATATCTTGAAGTTAGAAAAACTGCTCCTGCAAAACTAAATCCTGTTTGAGTGTAGAAGCCAACAAAAATAAACAACAAAAACAACAAACTTCTTGGCACGGCAGGAAAAAGCCATAGCTCGTTGTTGCATGAATGAATGGATCCAACTGTGCTCCCAAAGACAACTCTGCTCATTTAAAAACCGTCGAGGTTAATTTTTCATGACTTCCAAGTTAGATTTTAATCTCCTTTCCAGTTTTCTCTATGGAAGCAGGATTTCTGGACAGGTCCACTGAAACAGCCTAGGCATGAACTGCTACATGAGTAGTTGATATAGGGTAGGGAATTGGCTGGCTGGGAATGGTATGTGTGCAAGGGTAGGATTTGGACACCTGTGGGCTACAGGAAATACGGGTGGGGTGAGGTGAAGGGTTCTCCAGCAGTAAGAACCTCCTCTGCCTCGTGCATAGGGGGTGGCATCCCAGCCGGACCTGTGCTTGGGCCAAGCCTGTGAAATGGTTCAGCCTGATCTCTGCCCCACTCTGAGGCAAGGAAGAAAATGTGCTTATTGAAGAGAGTGAATCAGACGCAGATGCTGCAAGCCATGGGCTTGCCCTGGCTTGCCCGTCTTCCTGGCAAGACAAGCAGTTATTAGAGGCTAGGGACGACTCCCTGTGTCTGGGGATGAGCTGTCTGCATTTCTAGGAGCCAGCTCCTTCCAAGGGGAAAGAAAGGTGCCAGGCTGTGGGAGGATCCAATTATTGGAGGCTCTATTTTGTAGAATGATTGTCTTTGAGTGAAGTCCATGTTATCGAATCAAACTTGACATTTTTAATTCACATAAAGACTCTTGGTTCTCACATGCTGTGTACATGCGTTGAAAAAGAGGAGTTCTTCACACACTTCTCAGGAAATGACTTCAGAGCTGCTTTGTTGCTCTGAGAGTCTTCTTGGACCATGACCCATGGGCAATTGCAAACACTGATTTCATAAATGGGGCTTTCTAATTCATTTGTCTTTTTAATGATACTTTTGTTCAACTTTTTAAGGGTTTTAGTATATGTACTCCCAAAGTGAGCATACCTTTTTTAGGACTTTAAAAAATCCTTAATATTACTATCAAAGGTAGCTGTTTCTGCTAACACTGTTGCAATCAGCTCTGAGGGTCTGAATGAGCCATGGGCATCTCACCAAGACCACATACCTACAACCAAAGAGTTTTCCAGCATTACAAACTGGAAAACTGGCATCCGAATTCCACAGTCTGAGAGTGGGTCTGTGTTTGGTGGCTAACAGTTCAGAGGCCCGTTCTGACACTGACCTTTGAGTCAGCCAGTGAGCTAATACCATTGACCTAGCACTGTGACTGCAATAACAAGCAACTCTGGATTTTGGAATCCCATTTGACTTTTTAAACCTTCGTTCTGCTGTGTATAAACTATGTGACCTTGTATAATCTGATGAACTTCTTTAATCCTTGTAAAATGGAAAAATAGCTTCTTCCTCACAGGATTATGGGGAGGAGAATAAAATGAGATAATGTATGTAAAGTATCAAATTCAAAACTTGTAAAAGGGACAGTCAATGACTGATAATGTTCCAATTACCTCCACCCCTCGAGGTCCACCTCACTTTGAAAAAAGGGGCAAATCAGGAAGGCTGCAGGTTCCTTTTTAAAATATTTTATTCTTTCTTCCTTTTTTTCGAGGGCAGGGGAGGTTAGGCACATAGAACAATTTGATCCTCTTGAATAGATGATGCCCAAATTTCCACTCTAACTTTGGTATCTCTGCCAGGCTTCAGGCTTATGTGGAATATTGAATTCTACCATGTTAAATGCAAAGTGTCTAAATACAAAACTCATCTCTGCTTCTGTCACCCCAACCCCGACAAACACACAAAAATCCCAGGTAGCAAACATGGTTTTCCTTTCTTCTTTTTTTCCCCCAATGATGACAACACCATGTTCAAGATCCAGACTTACACTTAGGGTTAGTTATCTGTGTCCTCTTTGACTTTTGTCCTTGTCTGATCAGCCTGTGATAGAATGCTTCTCACCTCATCCCAGATTATAAACTCAGAGCCTCCTCTGGCATGGGCCTGTCCCCTCCGCCCTGTCACTGTCTGCCCTCAGCCCCCCACCCCTCCCCAATTCAGTGTCTCCTCAGCTTCCTTTAGGCCATTTTCCTGCTTATGATCCTGAAAGGCTCTACATGGTCTACAAGAAAGATTCCTTTGTTTGACTGCCCCACCTTCTCTTTCTGACTCAAGTTCTTGCTTTCTCTGCTCCAGCTGTAAATGCCCACTTACCAGCACTGTCATTTCCTTTTCCAAACAGGCTCTTCCATTGCCCTGTCTACCCACCTCATCCTGTAGTTCCTACCTAGTCCAGGAAGCCCCATAGTCTTTTTATCAATTGGTTGGAACCATCATCCTTTCTGACATTTGAATACTTCCTTTAATGTGCATTTCTTCGTCCCATTCTTGGGGCTACTATCCTAGAGTCAAATAAGATATGACTTGTGAGATGCCTCCAATAACCACTCTGACACCTGAGAGGTAATGCAGTTTTGCAGTTAAGGATTTTCTGCTCTGAATGAACAAACTGAACTAACAAGCAAAATAGAAACAGACTCATACATAGATGAAGAGCAGAATGACAGCTATGGCCAGGGGTGGGTAAGGGCATGGGGGGATTGAGCCAAAAGGAAAAAGAAGTCATGGATGTGGACGACAGTGTGGTAGTTGTGTGTGGGTGTGGGGGGGAGGGGGATTTAAGGGGATACATGGTAATGGAAACAATACAATAAAAATTAATTAATTAATAATTAAAGATTTTTGCTGCTCTGGTGTCAGATAGATCTAGGTCCAAACGCCAGCTCTACTATTTATTAGTTGCATGACCTTGCGCAAGTTCTTTAGCCTCTTTCAGTCTCTATTCCCTCGCCTGTAAAGCTGAGTAACAGCAGTGTCTGTTTCACATGGTCGTTCTATGCAAAGGGGATAATAATGCATGATAAAGTGTTTAGCACGGTGGCTGGCACCCCACAAGTGTTCAGTAAATGCTATTATCTTTTAATCCTTGCTTTGTTTAACTTTCTTTTTTAAAAATATATTTTATTGATTATGCTATTACAGTTGTCCCATTTTCCCCCCTTCACTCCCCTCCACCCTGCACACCCCCTCCTACCCACATTCCCCCCCTTTAGTTCATGTCCATGGGTCATATATATAAGTTCTTGGCTTCTATATTTCCCATACTATTCTTATCCACCCTCTGTCTATTTTCTACCTACCATCTATGCTACTTATTCTCTGTGTCTTTTCCCCCTCTCTCCCCATCCCACTCCCCTGTTAATAACCCTCTATGTGATCTCCATTTCTGTGGTTCTGTTCCTGTTCTAGTTGTTTGCTTAGTTTCCTTTTGTTTTTGTTTTAGGTGTGGTTGTTAATAATTGTGAGTTTGCCGTCATTTTACTGTTCATATTTTTTATCTTCTTTTTCTTGGATAAATACCTTTAAGATTTTATATAATAAGGACTTGATGATGATGAACTCCTTTAACTTGACCTTATCTGAGAAGCACTTTATCTGCCCTTCCATTCTAAATGAAAGCTTTGCTGGATAGAGCAATCTTGGATGTAGGTCCTTGCCTTTCATGACTTGGAATACTTCTTTCCAACCCCTTCTTGCCTGTAAGATCTCTTTTGAGAAATCAGCTGACAGTCTTATGGGAACTCCTTCATAGGTAACTGCATCCTTTCCTCTTGTTGCTTCTAGGATTCTCTCCTTAATTTTAATCTTGGGTAATCCTGTTCTCTTTCTGGTACCCCTATAATTTGGATGTTGGAACATTTAAAGATGTCCTGGAGGTTCCTAAACCTCTCCTTATTTTTTTGAATTCTTGTTTCTTCATTCTTTTCTGATTGGATATTTCTTTATTCGTTCTGGTCCACACCATTGATCTGAGTCCCAGTTTCCTTCCCATCACTATTGGTTCCCTGTATTTTCCTTCATTTCACTTAGCATAGCCTTCATTTTTTCATCTAATTTATGACCAAATTCAACCAATCCTGTGAGCATCCTGATTACCAGTGTTTTGAAGTGTGCATCCAATAGGTTGGCTATCTCTTTGTCACTTAGTTGTATTTTTTCTGGAGCTTTGATCTGTTCTTTCATTTGGACCATTTTTTTTTTTTTGTCTTGACGTGCTTGTTACATAGTGAGGGGCAGAGCCTTAGGCATTCACCTGGGTGGGGTAACCCACGTTACTGCGTTGTGATGCTGTATGTGGGGAAGGGGTCCGAGAGGGAACAATGGCACTTGCTCCACTCTCTGCTGGATTTCAGTCACTTCCCCTGCTTTCCCCAAGCACATTGGGCCTTTCTGGTGCTGATTCCTGTGTGGGTGGGTTTGTGGACATTCTAGGACCCTGTGGATCTCTCCAACGATCTCTCCTGTGAGGCTGGGAGTTTTTGCTGCTGCCTTAACCCCCACAGGTGTTTTCAATCAGTGGTCTGAGGCTTTCTTTCCCCTCACTGGGCCCCTGGTTTGTGTGGTCCCTCCCACTCCCCAGTTTTGCCTGTTTTATCTATAAGCAAATGTGTGACTGCCCAGTCCACCAGCCACCACCTTGCCAGCCAGCTGCAGCCTTGCATGCCGTGCCCGTTCCACAGTCCACCATCTCGCTGGGTCCGCTAGTCTCTGCCTTGCACACCCTGGTCCACTAGATGCCACCTTGCCTGGAGCCCTCTCCCCTCCGTTGCCCAACTCCGCCCCTCCTACCAGTCGGGATGAATATGTGTTCTTTAACTCCTTGGTTGTCGGACTTCCATACAGTTCGATTTTCTGTCAGTTCTGCTTGTTTGTTTTTAAATTGTTGCTGTCCTTCTTTTGGTTGTGCGAGGAGGCATAGTGTGTCTGCCTACCCTCCAACTTGGCCAGAAGTCTCAGGAACTGTCCATTTAACTTTCCCTGACTAGTTTGTCAGTAATGAAGACTGATACCAAATTTCTTGTTCTAGGGTTGTGTAACATTTAAGATGGTCAGAAGAGTGCAAATGGAAGTCAGGAGAATGGAAGTGACAGTTTACTGCGTTGTAAGATTGCCAAGAGCTGGGATAGTGCTACCTTTATCTTTGATGTCCAGCCCTGGCATGGGAATGTAGTAAGCATGAAAAAATATGCATTTAAATTAACTAAATATTGAGTTGCAATAACTATACTGCAATCACCTCTGGACAGTTTTCCTTTCTGTCACTTTATTTCTTGTGGCTGTGGAAGCGAGCGTCTAGAGTGCTGGAGCTCACTCACTCTCAGCCGTTAGAGAACGTGGGTGTGTGTGGTCTCTGTGTCTCTGTGTGTGTCTGTACACATGTGTGTGGACACTCACATTTAAATTCTCACTGTTCTAGTCTAGCTTCACTGGGTTTTAGTGCATTTCTTTCTCTCTTGCTTCTCATCCTAGACTTTTTGGGTTTGTGTTTATTTCTAGCCATTACCATAGATATGTTCTTGGATTATAACTGAGCCAGAAGAACCTTCCTGGCAGGAAAGCTTCCTGCATCTGACTTACCTGAGTTTGACCCTGGAGTTAAATCCTTAGGAATCCAGGTTTCACAGTGAGCTGGATTTGAGAAGCCCATTTGGTCTGAGGATTACTGATGAGCTTTGCCATTTTCTTGAAAATCTACTACCTTCATTTTTGGGCCCTTTCACTGGCCTTGACACACTGTGGTTCAGGCACTGTGTAAGTTCCTAGTGTAGATCTATAGATGGGCATTCAGAGTGCTTGCTTTGTTGGTACTTTTTAGGTTCTGGGAGCTTTAAACATAGATGTTTGATGTATAAATTTTAATTCAATTCAAATCATTCATTGAATTTTTATCATGTGCCGGGCTCTAAGTTAGGTACATTTTCTGGAACAATGAGACACTTAACATTTAAGTAGTTACTAGGGTGATGAGTGATTGTTCTTCCCCCTTCCTCTCCTTTCCTTTCCCTTCTCATCATTTCCAGCACAGAAAAGGAGACTTTGTAAGGAGGACAATGCACCAGACTTATGGCTGCTGTTACCGAGACAAGCAATTGTCTGTGTTTTTACTGTGGAGAGAATGAAAGATCTGGTGTCCCCTAGGGGTTGGAGGATCTGAAGGACCTGCTCTGCCCCTCCAAATGGAACCAATACTGTGAGAGAGGACCAAGGTGGTAGAAAAGACCCAGGTGCTCATGAGGACGAAGGAAGAAAAGAGACTAGTGAGGAAACAAGGGAATCTGGAGGAGGACTCAGACTGTCCTTCAGTCACCATCATCAGAGGGATGACCTCTTGGAGGATGTGGGAAGGGGATGGTTAGAGAAGCGTTTGCTGGTCTCACGGCCAGTACACTGCAGCCACCATAGGAATGGGGCACACTCCTGCTGTTCACCTTCGGATAACACTTTCCTAAGGTCTCATCATGTCACTCTTTCCTGAGCCTTTTCCCCAAACTGTTACTTTACTCCAGCTATAAGTTAACCTCACTTTAGTTCTGTGGTTTTGGCTAAGCTGACATGGTTGGGGCCTGTGAAGCTTTTGAACTTCCATGTCTGAATTTGGGGTCTGCAGGTTGACTGCTGACCTGAGTGGAGGGTTCCTGAAATGTAATCCCTCACTGCTCCTCGCCCTGCTGACTGCCTCCTTCCCGCAGAGGTGGTATGCAAATTCCTATGGGCCCATAGCCTCTCCTGGCCTTGTTAGGTAGAGCAGATTGGTCTTTCCTGAAGGATTTCTTATGGAGAAGACTCCTCCTTCTTTGCTTGCAAGTTTAGCAGTTAGACTGTCCTGGACCCTTGTCCAGGCCCTGTCAGCTATTGGCTTCATGGCTTGAAACCTCCAGCTTAGGGAAGAGTAGATGTCTCAGGACTGAACCTGGGAATGGAACAGGCAAGGGGCATCCACCCAGTTGCAGGTAGAAGAGGACAAGGAAGCAGCAAATGAGACTGAAACAATAACCAGGACTTGAATTTATTAAATAAGAAGAATGAGAAAAAGGAATTAGGAGCATTTTACCATTTCATGAGCCAAGGATGAGGTGAACTGCAGGTGTGTGAATCCCTAGATTGACCCATGGTGCCAAGTGGTCCAGAAGAAAGGGGGCCTGAGAGGGGTGCTGGGAGGCCACGAGAGACCAGGGATGTGAGAGGGTGTGGCACAGGGGAGAAAAGCACATATTAGCACTCAGTGGGGTGGGTGGATAAGAAGGCCTTTCCCAGGAAAACTGATGAAAAATTGAGTCCTTTTGCCAGGACTCATGCTCCAACAAGGGTCTGGAGCTCATTAACAAACGCATGCCATCACATTTCAGGTCCAGCAAGGGGCGAGCCCAGAGCGCACAGAACAAGAACTCAGCTCTGAGTGAGACTGCACGTGTTCAAATTCTGGCTTTGCCACTTGTTGGTTGTGCAACTTTTCCTAATCTTCTGACTGAAAAATGGATAGAATAATCGTACCCACTTATTATTGTTGGGACAATTAATGGCTTAGATTCTATACACTGCGTGGCCTGGCAAGTGCTCCCCAATTGGCAGATGTTATATTCAGAACGCTAAAGTTTCAATATCATTATGTGCTTATCACCGAACACAACTGGTTTAGCCATTATGTATGAGTCATTCCTGATCACACTGGGCCACTGTGTCCTGGCTCTGGAGTGAAAGTGGCATCCTGGATGTGCATGGATGGGTGAGGGCAGGAGGCACATGCTCTGCTCAGGAGTAAGGCAGAGATTCCTTTGTCCCCTGTCACAGACGTTAGCACAGACCTAGGCCTCTAGGGACACTTCCGAGCTATAGGCCTGTGACTATTTCCATAGGGAGTAGTCGTCTGGGACTGGGGTGGAGATAAGCGTCTCCAAAGGGCTTCTATATGTTCTGGGCACAAGTGTCTCATCACAAAATGTGATGAAAATTTTTCTTCCATGGACCGTTAGGAACACTAAACGGGAGGCCCAACTTCACCTTGTTTATTGGGACCTGGAGGGGAGGCTTGAACTTGGCTCCTAATTTACCTTTGGTGGGCATGTTAAGTTCTGTCTGATAGCCTGGGGAGGGGAGTCTCCAAAGGGGGTCAGTCTTGAGAGAGGACCGTGGAGTCCCTAGAGAGGAAGTCACCTGGTGTGAAGAACTTTGGCAGAGGCAGTCAGATTAAGCAGCAGGATGAAGAGGAATCAGGGGTCTCTGGGTATGCAGGGGCTCCATTCTCATGATTCCTTCCCCACTCTTTCCCTAAGGGGTGCTCTGGGAAAGGGCTGGGAGCTAAGGTAAGAACTGTCACTCAAGCCCAGCACCTCTGCTGTGGGAACCCCAGGGGATGGGAGAAGGTCCTTGGAGGCAGGCGATGAGGAGGAGCATGGTGGCAGGCAGGCACAGCCCCTCGGGAGTCAGGACAGTAGCAGCCACAGCAATCACGGGGCAGGGAGGCAGTGCAGCCCTGAGCAAGAGGCTGGACTCATGGAGTCTAGGTTTCCTCCTCTATGTAAAGTATCTGGAGTGTGGAGAGCCTAGAATAGCACCTGGCATGTGGTGGGTGCTCGCTCAGTACCTGTTAGCCATCGTTGTTGGAGAGCAGCCTCCCAGGTGGAACTCCTGGGGGGAACAGCTGGGAGTGAAATGCTGGGGAAATGGAGCAGTTTAGAGTGTGGCCATAAACTTGAGCCACTGGACTCACTGAGGGTCACAGCAGGGGCCATCTGAGTCATGTGCTCACAGGACCTGCTTCCCTACCAGCTTTCCCACCAGCATTTTGGTCCCTGTGGTTCAGAGGAGATACCGGTGTGTAAAACACTCATGGTGGATTCATCTGCATCGAACTGATAGCTCTGCTCAAGGCTTGTTAAAAAGCCTGTTCTGGGGTGATGGAAACAGTTCTACTAAAAAGCCCTGACTTCTCCCTGTGCTTTGCATTTGGTGCAGGCATGTATATGTTTGGACAGACCTTGCTTGGTTTCTTTTGGACTGTTCTAGCAGCGGGGTGCTTACTTGCTTCACGTCTCCACGGCAGCAGCTCGTTGCCTGCTGATGTCCTCTGTGGGGATCCTCCTCATTTTTCAAGGCCCAGCTCATGTTGGGATAAATCATTCCTTGCTCCCAGAATTCTTACTTACACATTACACTTACTCTTTATCCTATTTATTCTGCAATAATTCATGTGCCTCTGCTTCTCTCATTGTGTTGTAAGCTTTTTGTAAGCACACATGCACCTGTGTGTGTCTTATTCATCACTTTACCCCACACAGGTTCATGTCATATTTTGTAAATTTAATATAAAGTCCCATGGAATAGGCAGTATCATTGTCCCCATTTTGCAGATGAGAAAACTGAGGCTTAGTGAAGGTAAGTGCCTTGCTCAATGCCACCCAGCTCACGGGTGAAGGAGCCAAGATCCAGGCTATGTGCGTGGTGCCAGCCTTACCCACTACACCCTACTGACTTATGAGAGGAACCTAAATATTCCATGGATGAACATGGTCAGCTTTGCAGGCCTTGCTCTGAAGACGATCCACAATCGCTATTCCAGCCCTTTGAGGGCGATAGACTGTTTCTCCTTCTGAAAGAACTATGTCCAAAAGATTTCAAAGATCAAGATCTTCTTGAATTGTCTGTCATTGCTTAAAACAACAAACAAAAAATTTCTGGAAGATCAAAAAGAACAAGTCATATAGGGACAATGCTGCTTCATTGTGTAGCCCAGACAGGCCTCTGGGATTGCTGGGTTCATGAGCACAGTTATCAGCCCTCCAGCTTGAAAGACTTTGAATGAGTTTGCTTGTGATCAGTATTTGGAATGTGTTTATTCTCTCTTCCCCCAGCTAACACTGCAGTTCCTCTAGCTGCGTAATTTATCCTGGGGCATTAATATATTGGGTCTATTAATGTCTTAGAAAAATGTTCTAGTAAGTCATTTTCTCTTTTCTGTTAAAGTCATTGACTTCACTCAACCTTTCAATGAAACTCTTAAAGTTCTGTAATGAAAATGTTAGTACATTACCAGAGTACCATGATTATCTATCTAGATTTAAATATTTATTAGGCAAACAGAAGAAATGATTAAATGCCCTTATGAAAATCAGTCAAAGTTGCCCCCTAAGCCTTGTCTTGTACATAGTGTCACATACCAGCCACACTCGCCCTCTCATCTGCTTTTTTGACACTGAATTCAGTCAGCTGAGACCAAGCTACCATGTAAGAAACAGATTAAACTAGCATCCATCAAGGTGAAAGATAATTATTACTTGTGTCAGACAACACCTGTTTTTGCCACATTCCTCAACTTAGTTAAACTGGAGACAGGCTAAACTTTCCAGTGAGTTTTCCACCTGACAGTGGCTCCAGGCGGTGTGTCTGCAGAACACCCTTGCTCTGTTTACATTTTGAGGCAGATTAAGAATGTCATCCGTGAAATATAACCTGAAAATCTCAAACTGTAATATATTAACATATATAAATACAGGGGCGGAATGGGAGGCTGATTGAAAGAGAAGGCAGACCCGCAGCTGCTTCTTGAGCAGAAATCTTTCATCGCACATCTTTCACGATGTCAGATGTGCAGACTGGCCACAGAGCTTCACACTTCAGATCGTGGTGTGTTGCTCACTCTTCACTTTACAGTCTGAGGTCTATTAATCATTTCTCTATGGCTTCTGGTGTTTTCTCACCCATGGAGAGCCCAGAAGTCAGGTGCTGCTTGGAATATGTGAGTTCTAGGTCTCCTTTTCATAGTCCCATTCCCATGCCGAAGATGATATTTTTACCTGAGAAAGGAATCTCTGACCTGGGGCAAAAATCTGAAATGAAGCTTTTTTTAATTGAAAAGTGACACTGACGTGGCTTCTGCAGAAGTGGTAATGTCATTGCCAAGTACACTGTTTGGGTTGTCCCTTGATGGAAAACAGGACAAAAAAAGAAAGGAAGGGCCCTGGTGCACTTCCAGTTGTTTAAGCTGGAACACATTTTCGTGCACGTCCAAGAGACAAAAAAAGACAAAAGGAGACTCTGTTGGCTCCCTGCTCCGGGGCAGGTTATGGACCCTGCAGCTTTTCTGGGCGTTAGTCTTCCTCTTAACATCTGTGTTGACTTCAATCACTGTTTCTTCTGACTCACTCTAAATACAGGCTACAGCCCAGCTGAAGGTGGAGGGGAAAGAGACTTGAAACTTCCCTTTAATACAGGTGTAAACATTAAAAGGCATTTAAAACACTTAATTCTTGGGATTACGGTAATGAGTATTGTTTTTAAACTCCTGTAGGCATCTCCAACTTCTCATCCTCCGCAGGCACTCAGGTTCCTAGATCTCTGATGGGACCTGAATCTGGTCCTTCCTCAGCCTCCCCTCCCCAGGCTCCCCTGTTGCTTTGATTCAGACCTTCAGAATCCTGCACCTGCACTGTCGTGAGGGCCCTCTGTTCTCCTCCAACCCTGTCTCTTCCCTGCCCCAGCTGTCTTCTGTGCAGCAACAGTCATTTATTTCTCACACAAGTCCGACAGTCACTTCTCTGTTAAAAATGTTTAATCCGCCTGGGCTGGTGTAGCTCAGTGGATTGAGCGACAGCCTGCACTTGAACCAAAGGGTCACTGGCTCAATTCCCAGTTGGGGCACATGCCTGGGTTGCAGGCCAGGTCCCCAGTTGTGGACACATGAGAGGCAACCACACACTGATGTTTCCCTCCCTCTCTTCCTCCCTCCCTTCCCCTCTGTCTAAAATAGATAAATAAAATCTTAAAAAAAAAAAAGTCTAATTCATCAGTGATAGTTGGCTGCATTTCTCATCCCTTGTTGTGGCCTGCAAGTCCTTTTGTAATCTGACCTCAACCTTTTACCTTTGCTGTACCATTAGGATGCTTTTGGCTGCAAGCGACAGAAACTGTGACTCAAGTGATACAAAAACTTATTATCTCATGCTATAGGGAGTGCACTGGTAGGGCCAACTTCAGATTGTTTGTTTGAAGGACTCAGTGACATTGGTAAAGAGCCGGGTACTCTCCACCTCCTTTCCAGGCATCATGACCAGACCTAACATTGTACAGATGAAGAGAAGAGGGAACGTTCCTCAGAGCCCCCGTCCCCGGTAGACTTCCCAGAGCGTCTCCACTCCCTGATCAGCCAGTGGTGAGAGCCTGGCACCACTCCCAGGCCAGCCAGTCCCTTCCCACCCCCAAGTGGAGAGTGGTGCCAGCTTCCCCTGAGGCACACACCTTCCTGGGGTTAGAGGGGGACTGACAAAACTGCAATTTTCTTAAGAGGAAATTAGGGGAAACTGATGCTGGACTGGCAACACACAGCATCCACCACCAGGCTTTCTGGCACATGGAGGAGTTTACTGTTTTCTCATACATCTCGGTCTGCCATGGCCTTTGCGTTTATTCTAAAAAAATGTCTGGCTTCCCCACTTTTTTTTCCTGGAAAGCTCTTCTTCATCCTTCATGACTGCATTAGTTTCTTAATGTTGCTATAACAAATTACCATAGACTTTGAGGCTTAAGACAACACAGATTTATCATCTTACAGTTCTTGAGTTCAGCAGTCTGAGATGGGTTTTATGGGGCTAAAACGAAGGTGCTGGCAGAGTTATGTTCCTAGAGATTGCCTGCATTCCTTGGCTCATGGCCACGTCATTCTGACCACTGCTTCTGTCATCACATCTCTCTTTCTGACCCTCCCGACTTTCTCTTAAAAGGGCCCTTGTGATTACATCGGGCCAACCCAGATCATCCAGGATAATCTCCCATCTCAATATCCTTCACTAAATTACATCTGCATATTCCCTCATAAAATAACATAGATACAGGTTCTGGATATTAGGACATGGACATCTTTGGAAGGGAGGGACATTACTTTGTTTACCTCGGTTACCTAGCACAAATGCCACCTACTCTGAAATGTCCGTACCTCCATTCCAGAAAGGTCACTGTGGTAAGAACATAAAGAAGAGATTGGAAAGAGGCAGGACCTTTCCCAAACTTGAGGCACTGATCTTGGTGCCACTCTCCTGGTTGTCCAGGGAAGGCTGGATGCAATGTTACTTGGCCATTGCCTCTCTTGGACTTGCTCTTTGGGTATGTTCTATCACCTCCCTTTCACTGCTTTTTGACCTGACATTGAACTTCCTTCAGGTATGAGTCAGAGATTTTATACCCAACACATTGTGGTTTGTGGAGGTGTTCGCTAAATGAAATAAAGAGGAAATTCTACCCACAGGACAAAATATAGCCTTTATATGCCCCCAGGTTACAGTGGTTTTTCTAGAGTGAGTTTTCTCTTCTGATCCTATGCTGTCCTGGACTGTCTATGGACAAAGTGGTTCACGTCATACCAGAATTTCTCTCTCCCCTTCCCAATCCCCACAAATATTTATCATGCAACTATATGCAACAGGGTGGTGGGCACCATTGCTGTGAGGCACATGATTCCCCAGAACAAACCCTGAGACGTGCAAGATCCTTGTCAAGTGATGTGTTCCCAGAGAAAGTCAGAGTGGAGTGGGGAATGGGGCACCGAGGGGAGGAAGGCCACCAAGGGTGCTCTATGAGGCAAAGTCGCACAAAGAGTGAGTATGGGTCCACCCCCAGGAGCTCTCTGAGACATTGTCCTGATCATTGTTTAAGGGCTGCCTCCAGGGACGCAGATTCCCAGACACTTCTGTTTCTCCAAGGTGCCCAGGGAAGGCAATTCTGACTGAGAAGAGCCTTTCATCCAGCGAGGCACAGGTGCTGCTGGGAAGGAAAGCCCACTGAGCGCAGGTATGCCTGAAGATGGCATTGGGATTCTCTGGGTCCTCTTGGGATCAGCAGGCATTCTCCTCTATACCAAGGAAGGCCCTGTACTCAGGCATTTCCTCTTCATAGTTGTGCTAGTCAACCTCACCACCCCCAACCCCCGGCCAGCTCATCGTTTTAGCCCACTCCCAGGCAGGACTTCTGTGACACCCTGGCCTCTGGAGAAAGCTGACCTTCCTGAGCTCACATACCCTGTGTGGGCATCTGGTCATGCCACACTTCTTTTCGGGCTGTCCAAGCCTCAGAGTCCTGAAGGAAGAAGCCCATTTCCTTTCAGAATCCTAAAGTTTCTTGTGCCAGCTTCCCAGTCACTTCAGGAAAAGACAGCCTCCACCAAAACTATGTCATGGCCTGAGGATGGTGCTTGTGTCTGTCTGTCTCTGAAAGAGGCCAGGGCCCCACCCTTCTGCCTGTCACTGTGAGCTGGCGGTTGGGCCAGCTGCCTGAGTGCCCAGGTAGTGGAGGAGCCCATTTTGTCCCTGTCTGGTCACCTTGTCTCCATTGAGGTTCTCCCCTTGCTTGAGTCATCCTGTGACTTGACCCCACGCTTGAGACTTCCCACTTGACTCAGACTTCCCTACCACTCAGCACAGGCCAGTTCTGCATTTGAGGCAGAGAGTTTTACCCAAAGCTTCGAACTCCTTTTCTCTGAGGCCCTTCAGTCACTAGGTGCCATAACATTGGGTTGGCCAAAAAGTCCATTACATTTTTTTCCTGTAAAATAAAAGGTACACTTTTCATTTTCACCAACAATTTTATTGATTTGGATACTTTGAGTATGTGAGCTATCTCTCACTATTGGCTTCTAGCTGGCTTCTATTGGCCAGAGGTACTGCTAAACATCTTCCAATGCATAACACAGCCCACAGCAAAGAAATATTTGGCCAAAATGTCAATAGTACCAAGAAACTTTGCAAACCACTTTTGACACATATGGTCAGTCACAGCACCTTCTCCATACCCTGCACAAATCTTTGTGGGTTTTTTTTTTTTTTTTGCATTTCAGTTGCCATTTTATCTTTCTTGAAATAATAAAGAGTAATACACTGAAAATGTTGTGTATCTTTTCCCATCTTTAATATTAAACTAGTACTCAAAAATACACCAATTTTGATAAGTTTTTTTAAATGACTGCTGATATGTCTTATATAGCTGTCACAATACAACCTAACAAAATTGTTTCAAATGAAGTTAAAGACAACTAATCACTACTAGAGCCATCTTATGAAAAAAAAAAAAAGATAACAGGCTTTTTGGCGAGCCTATACTTACTTTGTTGACAAATGATGCTATCCACTCAGGTGACCCAAATAGAGAACTTCCCCAAAACACATCATTGTTTTTAAAAATGTAATAGTGTACACCTGAAAACTGTATAATTTTATTAACCAATGCCGCCCCAATAAATTCAATAAAAAATGCAATAGCTACTTTAGTATAAGCCGTTATATGAGTAATAAGTATAGCAATAGCTAATATTTGCATATTATGCCACATATTTTACATGTATCATTTTATTTTATTCTTTACCCTTCTCCCCCAACAATCCTACAAGGTGGGAACTGTCATTATCACCATTTTACTGGTGGGGAAATTGAGGCTCAGAGAGGTTAAGTCATGCCGCAGAGCTTCCAAGCTGAGACTGATGCTATCCAGGTCTATCTGAGAACTTCAAGCCCATGCTCAGAATTATCACCTGCTATTGCCCCCTACCTCATAGTGAGGAAGAGTCTCCTACTTAGAATTGAGGACACTGAATAGGAATGAGTCTGGCAAATGACAGTGTTTCTTCAGAACTTTGGATTCCACTGGTACTTAGTCATGCCATTTATTAGATTCTCTACCCAAGAATTAAGTAGAAAATAGGTTCTTTATCCCAAATCCTTTTCAGATGTGTTGGCCACCAAAGCAGCCTCCATCACCCCAAAGTGAGTCACTAGGCAAACCAGTATTATTTCAATTGTGCTTTTCTGGAAGAGGGGCTTAGACCCTCCACGTTAGTTTTTTTTTTTTTAATTTTTATTTTTTAAGAGCTTTCCTGGAATCCCCACCCAGTAACTGCTGTTTTTTTTCTATTTGGCCAAAAGTGTCAAATGACTACCAACTCCTAGTTGCAAGGCAGGCTGAAAATAAAGTTGGTGTTTGGGTTGTTTTTTAAGCTTGGCCTCCTCCATGATATCAGTGTTTTATTAGGAAGAACAGGATAATGGACACAGGGTAAACAACTCACAGCATATGTTATACCTTATTTCTACTGTCATTTCCTTGTCTAATTTAGAGTTCATGGCCTATTTCAAAGAATCTTGGGTTAGTATTTGATATTACCTGGCATGAACTCTTTCAACACATTTGGATGTCCCAAAGATATTCAAACTCAATGTGTCCTCAAAAGAATTACCTTTTTCCTGAGTATATTTCAACTCATCTGTGTGAATAGCAGCACTACTGTCAACCCAGTTATTCAAACCAGAAATTTAGGTGTTATCCTTATTTGTTCTTCACTCCTCATATTCAACAAATCACCAAGCCTGTGGTTTTGATCCCATTGATCTGATTTCTACTTCTGTATTCTTTCCTACCAATATCTAGCAGTGTATGAAAAGCATAATATGAGGTCTGTCCAGAAAAAGTCCAGCCATTGTTAATATAATGAGAACAGTTTGTACAACATCAATTTAACCTGGCAGTCAAGGAGAGTGGAATGGAGTGTGCATGCGTGAACAGTGATGACTTCACTGTACTAGTCAGTGGGGGCAGTAGATGCCACTGAGTGAGCATGTGTATTGTGTGACTGTTGTAGTCAAAATGACTGAGTAGAGCAATAAATCTGCATCAGATTTTGCATTAATCTTGAATGTTCCTCTGAAGAAACTATATGATTCAGAAGGCCACAGCTATGGGCAACTGGTGATTGGCAGTGATTGGCAGCTTCATCATGACAATGTCCCCGCCATTCATGCATCATGTCTTGTGCAGTTTTTCGGAGAAACATAAAATCACCCAGGTGACTCCACCTCCTTACAGCCCAGATTTGATGCCCTGCAACTTCTGGCTTTTCCTAAAACTAAAATCATCTTTGAAAGGGAAGAGATTTCAGACCATTGATGAGATTCAAGAAAATATGAAGGATGTAGTTGATGGCAATTGGAAGAACTGTGTGAGGTTCCAAGGCACCTACTCTGAAGGAGACTGAGGCATCATTGTCCTGTGTACAATGTTCCTTGTATCTTTTTCAACAAATGTCTCTGTTTCTCATATTATGTGGATGGATACTTTCTGGACAGACTTCATATATCATGATCCAGTAAGATTTATGCCAGAATTAAGGGTGGTTCAGTTTTAGGAAATCTAGCAATGTAACTCACTATATTAATGAATTAAAGGAAAACACATAAGATCATAAACTGAGGAAAGCATTTAATAAAGTTAACACCTTTTTTCTGCAGATAAAACAAATAACAAAATACATAAAAATTAATTTAGCTAGGGAGTTGCAATACTTGTACACTAAAAACTATGAAACAGTGCTGAAAGAAATGAAAGAGAATCTAAGTACTTGTAAAAACATCCTTTGTTCATGAATTGGAGGGTTAATATTGTTAAGATGGCAATACTACCAAAAGAGAACTACAGATTCAATGCAATCATTATCAAAATTCCACTGTCTTTTATTTATTTATTGCAGAAATGGGAAAACTGACCCTAAAATTCATATGAAATTGCAAAGAATTTTGAATAGTCGAAACAATTTTGTAAGTAACAAAATTGAAGGGCTTACACTTTCCAATTTCAGAATGTCTTCCCAATTTCAAGGCTACAGTAGTAAAAATCAGTGTAGACCTAGTATAAGGATGAAAATATAGGTAAATAGAATAAAATTGAGGGTCTGGAAATAAACCCAAAATCTATGACCAATTTATGTTTGACATTGATGCCAAGATTGTTCAGTGGAGGAAAATGGTCTCTTCAACAAATGGTACTGGGACAACTGGATATCCACAAGGAAAAGAAGAAAGTTGATTCATGGCTCACACCATATACAAAAATTAACGTAAAGTGGATAAAAGACCAAAATATGACAGCTAACACAATAAAATTCTTAGAAAAAAAAATAGGACTAAATTTCATTTTGTTGGATCTGGCCATGGTTTCTTAGATATGGCACTAAGAAACACAAGCAACAAAAGAAAAAACAGATAATTTTGACTTCATAAAAATTAAGAACTTTTATAGATCAAAGGACAGTATCAAAAAAGTGAAAAGAAAACCTACAGAATGGGAGAAAATATTTCTACATTATATATTCACCAAGGGTCTAGTATCCAGAATATATAAAAAATCTCTTGCAATTAAATAAGAAAAAGGAAAGAAACTCAGTTAAAAGCTGGGCAAATGAATTGAATAGACATAACTCCAAAGAAGAAATACAAATAATTAACAAGTATATAAAATACACTCAACATCATTAGTAATTTAGAAAATGCAAATTGAAACGATGATAAAATACCACTTCACATTTGCTATGATAGCTATAATAATATTCAAAAAGGAAAATAGCAAGTGGTGGTGAGAATGTGGAGAAATTAGAATTCTCGTACACTTCTGGGGGGAATGTAAAATGGTACAAACACTGTGGAAAACATTTTGGCAGTTCCTCATTGAATTAAACATAGAATTGCCATAGGACCCAATAATTCCATCTCTGAGTGTATACCCAAATGAACTCAAAACAGGTGTTCAAACAAAAACTAGTACATGAATGTTCATAGCAACACTATTCACAATAGCTAAAAGAGGGGAACAACCCAAATGTCCATCAACTGACAATAGATAATAAAATGTGGATTAAGAAAATATTATTTGAATAGAGAAATAAAGTACTGATATGCGCTACAACATAGGTGAACCTTAACATTATGTTACATTAAAAAAGACTGACATAAAAGGCCATATTGTATGATTCATATATATGAAAAGGAATATTTTATTTTTTAAATATATTTTATTGATTGTGCAATTACATTTGTCCCAATTTTTCACCCTTTGATCTCTTTGCCCAGTAACCTCCAGCCATCCTCCTACTCCTTAATTCATGTCCATGGGTCATGCATGTAAGTTCTTTGGCTTTTCCATTTCCTAAACTATTCTTGACATACCCCAGTGTATTTTGTACCTACCAATTTGTACTTCTTAATCCCTGTACCTTTCCCTGACTCTCCTCCTCCCATCTCCCAACTGATAACCCCCCAAATGATCTCTATATCTATGGTTCTATTCCTGTCCTGTTTGTTTGCTTAGTTTGTGTGGTTTTTTATTCAATTGTTGATAGTTATGAATTTGCTGCCCTTTTAATATTCATAGTTTTGATTTTCTTTTTCTTAAGTCCCTTTAACATTTCATGTAATAATAGTTTAGTAATGATGAACTCCTTAGGCTTTCCCTGGTCTGGGAAGCACTTTATCTGCCCTTCAATTCTGAATGATAGCTTTGCTGAATAGGTTAACCTAGGTTGTAGGTCCTTGCATTTCATCACTTTGAATACTTCTTGCCAGTCTCTTCTTGCCTGCAAAGTTACTTTTGAGAAATCAGCTGATAGTCCTTATGGGTACTCTATTGTAGGTAACTCTCTGCTTTTCTCTTGCTGCTTTTAAGATTCTATCTTTATCTTTTAAACTTTAGCATTTTTATTATGATGTGTCTTGGTGTGGTCCCCTTTGGGTCCAACTTTTTTGGGATTCTCTGTGCTTCCTAGACTTGTATGTCTATTTTCTGTGCCAAATTAGAGAAGTTTCTTTTGTTATTTTTTCCAAAAAGTTTTCAGTTTTTTGCTCTTCCTCTTTTCCTTCTGGCACCCCTATGATTCAGATGTTGGTATGTCTAAAGTTGTCCCAGAGGTTTCTAAGCCTATCCTTGTTTGTTTTTCTTTTTGTTAATTCTTTTTCTTCCTGCTAGTCTGATTGAATCCTTTTTCCTTCCTTGTGTTCCAAATCACTGGTGTGAGTCTCAGCTTCCTCCGCTCCACTGATGGCTCCCTGTTGATTTTTCTTTGTTTTGCTTAGTGTAACCTCCCTTTCTTCTCTTGCGTTTTTGCCATACTCACTGAGTTCTTTGAGCATCCTGATCACCAGTGTTTGGAACTCTGCATTTGATAGGTTAGGGTTTTGTTCTATTCTTTCATTTGGGCCATATTATTTTGTCTCCTCAATTTGGCAGTCTCCTTGTATTTGTTTCTGTATATTAGGTAGAGCTGCTTTAACTCTCTGTAAAAGACACCTGTCTGGATGAATGTGGCTTCTTTAAATCCTTGGTTGTTGGACTTCCATATAGCTCAATTTTCTGATGGTTCTGATTATCATTCATTTTGAGAAATAGTTGTAATCCTTTCTGTGCTTATGTAAGGAGGTGAAGCATGTCTACCTATTCCTCCATCTTGACCATAAGTCCCAATATTTTATTTCCATATATAAAAAAGAAATATGATTCCACATACATAAAATATCCAGAATATATAATTCACAGAGACATAAAGCAGATTAATGGTTACCAGGGGATAAGTGCAAGGCATCTACTTACTGGGCAGTCATTTCCTTCCGGGGTAATAAAAATGTCCTGGAACTAAATGGTGGAGATTGTCTCACAACATTGTAAATGCACTAAATGTCATCAATAGTAAATTTTATGTACCACAAAAAAAGCAAAAAGTTTAAAAGCAATCAAAGAAATGTCAAACACTGAGTTAAATAATAACAGAGGTTAACTTTCTCAAACTTCTAGAAACCTATCCTAATAATGCTAAATGATAAAGCATTAGAAGTCTTACCAGTATAGTTGGGAATGCACAAGGATATCCATATTATTCCTACGACCAGCGTTGGACTAGAAATCTTAGGCAATGCACTAAGACAAGAAATAGAAAGTCCTTTTTGATCTTTAAAACCACAAAGGTTTTCAGTGCCCTCTGTATGAAGTTAATAAGTAAAACCTGCAGCATAGGTGAATCCCAAAGAAGTTATTGAAGTGAAAGGATAACAAGAGGTGAAGCTTTAACTTCTCAAAGTTCTCATGTGTGAGAGGGGTAAGGCAGAGATTAGAGAATGAGAATCAGGAATGAACAGAGGAAAAGAAACAAGCATAATATGTTACCATAGGAGCAAAGGTTGGCAGTGTGGGGAGAGTTTCAGGAAAGTTGTATATTCTACGGTGAGGATGTAAATTCTGTGGAGAGGTTAGAGAGAACAAAAACTGAAAATGCCATTTCCTTGTTCAGCCTGCTTCAATACTGTGTTCTGATTTGTAGAATTCACTTGTAATCCTTTTGGTTCAAATGTTGGTAGTAATGTATGACCCCCAGAGAACAGACTGTTACCATCTCTTTTGGTAAAGAAATATTGTTCCTCATCATGTATTTTACACAGCAGGTTTCAATTCTATTTATTTAAGTATATATTTGGTACAGAATTCTGTAATGGAGTCTGTAGGTGAAACAGCCCCAATCTCATTTCTCCTCAAGAAATGCTAGGAAATACATAAATATTTACCTTGTTGACTTTATGTAAAATTACTGTTGTGGAGTGTTTTCTCCATTGTTCTGTTCCTCACCCCGTTCCTCCACAGATTCATACTTATGCTGTTGTGCTCAAGTCACCCATCTCTAGGATGGTTTCTCTTACTTCCCCAAACTGTGTTCACCACTCTCTTCTTCGTGCATTTAACTTTTTTTGTAAATTGTATTTCACTTTGCTGATATGTGTGTTTGTGAGGATGGCATTGGTGTTATTGCCTGCACTGGGCTGGGAGCTTCCTGAGAACAGAGAATCTGACTCTTTTGTCTTTGTGGCCCCAGTGCCTAGCTATTTGCCCAGTACTTGGTTGTTCATAAAATATTCGTTGAATAGGATTGCACTGAACCATTGCTATGGGGATACATGCAAAAAGCTCTGGGAACACTGAGAAAAGATAGGCAAGGCTTCAAATTCTCTAGGCATGGGGGAAGGGTTTTCTTGACAGAAGAAACAGTAAATGTAAAGGCATGTAACTATGAAAGACCATGCTTGCTACGAAAAAGGTGGGAATTGAGTGTGATGAGAATGTAGAGATGAGACTGGTGAGGGTGGTTTAATCCTGATGACATGTATCATAAGGTATGTGGACTTCACTAACAGGGGCCCCTCCAGAGGTTTTTAAGTAAGATAATGACATGAGACTTGTTTTTTTGTTTTTTGTTTGTTTGAAAGCTAACTCTAGGGCCCTAATGTGAACTATGGACTTTGGGTGATAAAGATATGTCCATGTAGGTCCATCAGTTGTAACAAATGCACCCCTCTTGTGGAGATGTTGACAGTGGGGCATGGCTATGCATGTGTGGGAGCAGGGGGTATATGAGAAATCCCTGTACTTTCCTCTAATTTTGCTGCAAACCTAAAACTGCTCAAAAGAATAAAGTCCACTTTTTTAAAAAGGTGACTCTAGCAGTCATGGGATTCTCATGGATGGCCTTTGTAAGATCACTTTCTTCATGTGTTCCAGAAGTGGGAAGAGCTGATTTTTTTATTGGGCGCATAACTGTCAATTGCCACAGTCCTACAAATCGCACTGAGTCTAGGCATGGTCTTCTGACCAGAAACCAGAAGTGAAAAGGAAGACCTTAGCAAAATGTCAGAAGTTTGAGCCTAGAAAAACAGGTCTTACGTTTTTCAGCAGGAAGTATTAAACTGGACAAGCAGAGGGCCAGAAGACAAGGCTGTATCCAGAAGCCACCTGGCCAAGAGACAACAGAGAACTGGAAAGGAGGAGAACAAAGGCAAGAGTATCATGAAGTTGGGAGGTTCCTCAAGTGGCCAGAAACCATTTCTTTTAGGATTACAGATGTGGGTGTGTTTAATGAATCTCTTTGTTGCTTCTGAGAGAATTTTTGAAAAAGCACTGTGGCAGGGCTTTAAAAGAACAAATAATCTTCATTTTTAACACTGTCCCCACCATGTCTAGTTGTGTTCTTTGGATGTGTTTCTTAATTTCTCCAGTCCCCTATCTCCTAATATGTAAAATTAGGGTAATGGTACCTCATTGTCTTTGGAGAATTGGCATGTTACGCAGTTAGGAAAAGCTATTCCTTTGCCAATATGTTTCCTAGAGTGGGTGGGTCATGGTTCTCACACTATATCTTGTCTGTAGAAGGTAGTGCTGATGGCTCTGCTCCCCACTTGGGCTGCCCTGAGGGAGGAGGCCTCCACATAGTGTGACTGTGGGAGGCCTGGCCTTTCGTTTTGTGTGTGCCCAGTGTCTGCTGAAGCTGCTTCTGTTTGTGGCTTGGCCTCTCTGCTTCCTACTCCACCTATGAGGAGCCACACTGTCTGTTCTAGGAGCCAAGCCTGTCTGCTACTGCTGGTTCCTGGGAATCAGCCACTTCCCTCTTCTGGGGAAGCACATCATCACAGCATGGATGACCACCACTGGGAAATCCACCCCAGCCTGAAATAAGACAATTTCAAAGCAGTGACATGGAAAAACAAATTATGAACTGAACAAACTCTTCTGTGTCTATTGAGCATGTCGTCCCAGCTCAGCTGTGGTGGATACCCACAGGTGGGCAGAGAGAATGAGAGGACCTCAGATCACCATGAAGTCCTCCAAAGAGCCAGCTTATGGAGAGGGATAACACCCACCCTCTAGGCTTGTTATAATGCAGTGGTTCCTAGACTTAAAAATTGTATGAATCATTAAACTTCAATATCATTTTGAGGTCTGATATCACATCAACATTATTTTTTGTCAAAAGATATTAATAACATACAACACCAAAACAGAACTTTCATACACTCTCATCATAATGAAAAAGGATTTTAGTGCACAAGGAATTCTAGAAAGAGAATGATATAAAAATAAAGAATATTTTTCAAAAATTTGAAAACTTTCACTGCCAATAATTGCAGACTAGGCAATTTGGACCAACCCTCCTGTTGAGAATAACTAGAAAAGCTAAACAAAATCCATTTAAAATCATTTTTAAGGTATCAAAGAGACAAAGGGCTACTGAGCAAACTACTGTTTCAAGATCCAAGAGAAGAAAGAAGTCCAGAAAACGGGGTCCTAGCATTCAGGGTCTTTATGGGAGCTGGATGAGACAGATGAGAGGCTGACCAGCACTCTTAACAGTCTCATGTGGCTAAGGGAACAAAAGTTGGAATTCAAGACATACCAAAGTGGTTGGCTGACCCCTCCCAACACTGCCCCTTTGGTTGAGATCTTAAAAGGTGGCACCTTACAAGTAAGAGTGAACTTTGAGTGTTCATAGCCCAGCTTTGAAGGGTATTAGTTCTTGAAATTGGATTAAGGTAAGCCTGGATTGCTAGTGTGCCTATGCATTCATAACAAACATGTGGAAATCCCCTCTAGAGGAAAATAATACCCTAGGTCTCAAAATAATTCCACAAATAATTTCCCAAACACAACCTGTAGCATTCAATAGAAGATAACCAAGCACACACAGGGAAAAGACAATATGAACTAAAGCCGGGAGAAACAACAGATAATTGAACAGACCCATATAGGCTTTAGATATTGGAATTCTCAAATACAGATCTTTAAAATAACTGCTTAATATTTAAAGGAAAAAAGAAGACGATTAAGAATTTTGGCAGAGATCTGGGGACTATAATAAGGGACATAGTAGATTTGAAAAAGAATCAAATATAAAATCTAGAACTATAAAATGCAATGACCCCAATTAAGAATACAACATGGGTGATAGTTTTATAGAAGATTAGACACAGCTGAAGAGAAAATTAGTGAAAAGGAAGATAGGTCAGTGGAGATGATCCAGAACAAAGCATAGAAAGACAAAAAAAATAAAAATCATAGAAGAGAGGGTAAGGGACATGCAAGGATACCATGCATGAATTTGGAATCCCAGAAGTAGAGAGGAGAGAACATGGGATAGAAGTTATACGTAAAGAAATAAAGGATAAGAATTTTCCTAAACTGGTAAGATCATCAGGCCACAGATTCAAACCCAAATAAGTTAAATATAAAGAAACACACACCTGGGTACACCACAGTAACACTGCTGTAAACCAAATATCGAATCTCGAAAACAGAAAAAAAAGATAGAAAAAAGGAGCAAAAAATAGACTGATATCTAATTTCTCAAAAGAAACAACGAATGACTTCTGAACAGAAGCAGTGAAAGCCAGAAAACAATGAAATGACATCTTTGATGTGCAAGAGAACTGCCAAGCTACTATTCTAAACCCAGGAATATAAGTGTAAGAATGACAATTAAAAGTTAAGAAAATGTGTTATCAGCATACTGCAAAATGGAAATACGAAGGGTGTTCTTCAGGCAGAGAAAACATAACATCATGTGGAAGCTCAGAGATGCAGGGAGACATCAGAGCAACAAGAAAGGCAAACACATGGTAAATCTAAACCAATATCAACTGTGAGAAAATGTAGGGAGAGTTAAAACATATAGTCTTGGCATAACATTGTGGAGGAGGAAGGAGTTCATAAGGAAGGGGTAAAAGTATCAAATAACACTAGAACTCGATAAATCAAGGATGCATGTTATAATCTCTAGGGTAGCCCCTAAAATATACTCTACATGTGTATTTCTAAGCAAATGATGGGATGGGCAGAGTAATAAAACAATACCCCATTAATCCAAAAGAGGACAGGAAAGGAGGCAAAAGGAACAAAGAACAGGTCAGACAACTTAGAAAGCAAAAATGGTAGATTAAAACTCATATAAATCAGTGATTACATTAAATGTTAATGGCTGAAGTGACCGATTAAAAGATAAAGTTGCAGATTAAAATAACAAAGTCTAATTCTATATTCTTTGAAAGAAACACGTATAAAATATGAGAGGGGAAGCTGGTTGGGTGGGGTGTGTGTGTGTGTATATGTGTGTGTCTGCATGGGTAGGGGGCACCCATGTCCTTATTTTCAAAGGAGGGATAATAAAAAGGCAGTAATAGATAACTTGGTTAGTGTTTACTACAGGACTAGACTGAGCACTCTACACAGCTCGCCTCAGTCGTTAGTGTCTGGCAGACTGTCTCCGTCAGTCTCCTGATGGGCAGCCACACTGGAACAGTGGTGGTGTGCACACAGTGATCACAGAAGTTGGCACCACACTGCGGGAGTGTTTTCTGAGCACAGTTGCTCCCAAATCCAGGATGTGATGTTTTGGGTTGCAAAATAAAAACTGCAGAAAACAATTTGATATTTAGTCAAGCAAAACAACTCTTCCTTCTCCCCAACTCTGCCTGCCAACCCTTCTCTCATACTCAATCAAAAGTTGGGGTGTGGATGCACAGAAGCCTGAATGGCATCACACTGACTTTGCAGTCAAGGGGAGGAAGAAGAAGCAGCTTTAAAGTCAGAGATTTCACCCTAACTCTGCTCTTGGCAGCTGTGCAACCTTGGGCAAGTTAGTTAACACACCTACATTCAATTTCTTCAGCACCGTGAGGGTAATCCTACCGGCCCCATAGGTTGTTAGTGTTAAATGAGATTCTGTAAATGAGAGCTTTTCTGTCTTCTGCACGGAACTTCCCTCTCTAATTATCCCAGGTGTGTGGGCCAGCACCTACACTCTCAAATCTGAGACCACCTTGTCCAACATTTGTTTCGCAGGTGACAAAACTGAACCACAGAGAGGTCAAATGCTAGCTGTGTGATCTTGGGCAAATTGCTTAATCTCTCTGGTCCCAGTTTCCTCATCTATAAAATAGAGACGGTAATAGCAGCCTCATTGAGTTTTTGTGAAGATTGAATGAAAAAAATGTTTGTAAAGTACCTGGCACTGGGTAGCCTTTTGGCACACGGTAGAGCTACTACTTTTTAAAAATGAACACTGTTATTTTGTGCAGCACTTGAGAAGTCATTCGGCTCTGAGGTATTAAGAGCTGGCAGGCTGCAGCCATTCAGTCCCAAACCCTGGAGTTGGTGGGTTATCCTGGGGAGACCGTCCTCACGGGGTCAGGTAGAGTTCAGTGAACTCACAGAGAGGCTTGATTTTAGACGCTCCAAGGTACATCCACTCATCTCCTCTCAACTCCCTCTGCCTGTTATTAAACTGGTAGTTTTTACAACATCAATAAAGAACTTTCCTACCCAATTACCCCAGACAATAGGCTGAAAAGCAGTTTCGACTATGAAAACTTCGTGTTGGGTTCATTTAGATTGTTTTGCTGTGTCAAATCCTCACTTGAGTTCAAAAGTTCAGCTGAACCATGAACTTTGTAATTTCACAGCAGGCAGTTCTACAAATATAGTGGAAAGTGAAAAAACATACACTATTTAAGGTGGGCTTGTCGAATTGTATATAATCTGGTTAGGAATGGGTGTATGTGAAATAACCCTTAATTTGCAGCGCATAGTAACACATCAAAAAGAAAGGGAAACAAAATTAAGCCAAACGGTTCCTTGAGTTACCTGACCTCCGAGGCTTCTGAGGCAATGCGCATTTGTGACTAATCATTAGTGGACAAACTAAAGCCAGCTAATCTTGTTAATAAATTGTGAAGTCCTGTATACCTCCTGGTTTTAGTGGTGGCTTTCTGCCTGTCTGAAACGGGCAGCGTATCAAAACAAAAGGGTCATGACTTTATGTATTTGTTAAAGTTAGAGTCCATGTTCTCATATAACTCAGGCTTGATTTGACCTGGTTACACAAGTGTAGGTGGAGCGAAAGTTTCACAGGACTGAGATTAATGCTGGGCTTTCATTTGTTTATTAATAAAGACACACACACATACACACACACAAGTTCAAGAACCCTCATTTTGTAAGCCTCGTGTTTGTGCAGCTCACATTCAGGAGTAAAGCAAACAAGATAACAAACTCATTTGGGTTTGGCGTCTTTCAGCTTCTTCCCCGCGAGTGCTCAATACCACGGACCGGGTCTCCCGTCGCATCAGCATTTTCTTTCTTTGTCACATGCTTTCTTTGTTACGTGGTTCTCATTGGTTTTTTAAGGTACAGCATAGAAACCTGAAAGGGCAACTTAAGGCGGAGAATTTGGGGTACGGGGGTCGGGCGGTGCAAGGCACATTTTTACATAGCAACTGTCTGTTCCCTCTATTTACGAAAGGCTGGCCTGTGAGGTCACGAGAGGAAAGCTGTGCTTGGTCATTTGTGGAAGCAGAGAGGAAGAGAAGGGGTGAGAAGGTCAAGTCCTGTGACAGATGGCTTCTCATGAGTTAAATGGGACTGGCTTTTTTGCAATCAGGTTCCCTTCTTCCTGACATTTATCCCAGAGTTGCCAGGATTGTAGCTCTAGCCAGACCGGGGCAATTCTCAGAAAAATCCTCCAGCGGAGAGAGTCCGATGCTATCCTACTGTTTTTACTGGTGTGCGTTTCCATACAGGAATGCCTCGTCCACTTCACTCAGGAGTCAATGAAACTTTCTGTTGTTTTTTTCCAGACATAAATCATCACAATAAATTTAGTGCCTCCAACTGAGAACCACAATCATGAAGGGGGAGAGAGTGGAGTGAAGACTGCGAGTTTGGTTGACCTAGTTAAAGGTGGTCTGTCTTCCTGGGGTTGTAAGGCTGGGAGGAAAAACAAGGGTCACCGCCTTTGTGGCCAAATGAACTGAGCTGCTCAGATTTTACAGCCCTGCTTCTCGTTGACCTGCCCTCTAGAGTGGGGCTGGGTGTCCCCTGATGAGGCCAGGACAGGAGGGGAGTTGGTGGCATTCTTTTAAAGGGCTCATAACGTATAAAGAGTGACAGGAGTTTTTGTTCATTCAGAAAGCACTTGCGAAGAATGCACGTCAGGGGAACAAGGAGGGTTGGTCAGGCAGAGGTCAGGTAGAAAGGGAGAGACTTCTGTGGGGAGATGCCAGGAGGCGAACGCAGGGAATGGGAGCTGAAGTCAGGTCTGCACCCCTGGGCGTGTCTGTAGAACAGTGAGAATGGGGATTTGGGTTCTCAAGGGACAAAAGTGCACATGGCAGTGACTCTGGAATAAAAGGGAAGTGTGTGAGGAAGCAGAAAAGAAACCAGACTTCTGGGGGTGTCAGGCCGAGAAGGTCTGCATAGGCTTTGGAAGGACAAATTTGGGTGCGTTTGCGCAGAAGAAATGAAGGTGATAGGCAGGAGGAGATGGCGTTGCTCACTGTGGCTCTCTGCCCTGGCCCTGTGACTTACCTGCCTAAGTGCATCTCACTCTGCCTTAGTTTTTAGGATTCTTAATAGCTGTCCAGAGGGTACCATAGCTAGCAGTTACTTGTCGTCTTCTTTGTATCAATATCTTTGTACATATTATCTCTAATCCATAAGCAGTCCTGCATGGCATATATTAGGATCTGTAGCTTATAACTGAGGAAACTGAGGCCCAGCTAAAAAGTTGCTGGGATGGTCTACAAGGCAACTCCCCTGATGTTAGGCCTCAAGGGGAGGGGGGCCTCCCTTGAGGTTTTGGGTGGCGGGGACAGAAATGGCTGCCTTTGTGGATGGCCATGAGCTACCAGCAGAACTGCTTGGGTTTGCACTTCCATGCTCTGGGATGGATTTGAAAAGTCCCGGGCTGTCCCGGTGTGACATCCTTGGCCAGGAGGGTCCCAGCATCCCTTCTGCAGCCACAACAAGGCAAGGTTTTGAATCCGGATTCCTGTCCAACAGGAGTTTGTAAAAAAAGTATAAAGCTCTTTTTAAATGGACTCACTAAGTCCAGTATAGTTTGCAAGACTTGTCAGTGATGAGAAACACAAAAGAGAAAAAAACAGGTTCTATTTTCTCTGCACTTGTCAGCTTCCATTCCATTCCTAGGGTCATTAGCCTGCCCCTGAGGTGCTTGAGGTGCCAGGTACCATGTTTGGACTGTGTGATCCATCCTCCACACCAGAGCTGATTGGACAAGAGGGCTGCCAACCTCTAACCCTGCCTGGAAAAATAAGCTGTGCCCTTGGGGAGGGTTAGTTTTGGGAAACTGAGCAAAGAGTGAGTATATAGGGGAAAAGGCTAAGAAGTCAGGATTTGGAAGAATTGAGAGAAAGGGGATGCCATTGTAGATAATGAGAACAGCATGATAAAATTCACAAAGGTGATGGTCTCTGTGTCACCTCTGGGGGGCAGTCACTTGGCCACTTTGCCCAGGGTGGAAAGTTGGTGCAGGGGAGGGGTAGGAAATGGGGAGGAGGGTGTGGCTCACACTGAACGGTTGGGGCAGACCTTCAGATGCCAGGTGCCAGGCGAAGCACTTTGGTCCATAGACTATGGGAAGCTATTGAAAATTAAGTATAGGGAAGGAGGCAGGAAGTATATTTTCAGAATATCAACCTCACAGCAATGTGCAGAATGGATTGAAGAACATGAATCTGGTAACTAATTAATGTCTTACAATAATCAACCGTCATAATCACAGTTTGGGCTGCCTCTTAAGCGAACACAAAGATGATCATTATATGAATAACTTGTGTCTCTGCAGCCTCCTCTATTCTCAAACTGATTGCTGGTTTCTATGTACTCGCCACGTATTATTTAGCACTTCTATTCTAGCAGTGTGCTTGTCCCTCTGTTTAGCACTGACAGCCTCTGCTTCATATGGTTATTTATATGTCTGTCTCCACCACTCTAGCACCTCCCTGAGGAATCCAAATCTTCAATTTGAGTCTGTTTCCTAGAGCATGCCTGGACTAAGATTACTGGAGCCAAGGAGATCTCTATCAAAGAAATAGCAACCCTTCCTCCTAGTTCCTGAACTTGGCTTCCAGGGTGGAATCTATTATTAAATAAATAAGGTGTTGCCCAAATCAAACAACTCTTAATGACCCAGAAAAAATAATTCAATTCACACACACACACAAAAGTAAAGAGAAGACCAGACGCCTCAGCAGCATGGCTCACAATGAAGTCCGAGTGTGCTGGTAGCAATGTGATTTCACAGTTAATTTTGCAAAACACCCATGCAGTTTCCTGGAGAAAGTGGAATCCTGCTCTGCAGACTCTGTTTACAAGTGCTCATGGATGAGAAAGAAAGCTAGGGGTCATTCCCTCCTGCATTCATATGAATTGAACCTTTCTAGGTGCCAGGCACTGGGCTAGGTCCTGAGGCTGCAAAGACCAGGAGGACCTCTCTCAGCCCTTGGGGTGCGGGAAGGTGAGATGTGCCAGCTAATCCAGTGTGACAAATCTAGAGTTCCGCAGAGGCCAGAGTTTTTAGGAAAGAACCACCGGTTCTGCCATTGGTGGAGTGCTGGGGCCTGGAAGACTTCCTTGGGGAGATCAGTTCTGAACTAGACCTTTGAGGATGAGAAAGTTGGATGGGACGGAATGGGGTGAGGAGAGGAGCATTTTAGGCAGGAGACATTGGAGGAACAAAGACAGAGGGGCTCAGGGTCTTTTAAGCAGAGCTGCTATAAGCATTTTGGCCAGGACTGTTATAGCCACCACCCAGTCCCCAGTTAAACTGCACACATTTACGTCTCTTCTCTACCTCGCACCCAGGAGTGGCAATCAGCACCTTCCAAACATTTGCGAAGGCCCAAAGTGGAGGACAGTGTGTGTGGGGGGTGTGGGGTTCAATGCCATCCTGCATGAAAACTACTGAAGGGAATGCTTGAGACCTGAGAGGGGGGTGCCATTCTGTACATAGGCCCTTGTTTAAAGAAGGTTGGACCTCTTCCTTGGAGTGTGGGGAACCAGTGCAAATTCTGGACAAAGGAACAATCTGGTCAGAGGGATCTGTGTTTATAAAGGTCACTCTGACCTCAGGGTGAGCGGTAGATTGGAACCGGCAGAGGCTAAGTCCAAAGTAGATTCTTTCCCTCCCTCCCTTATTTTTTTCTCCCTTTCATTCTTCCTTGGGGTCTATTCTTACCTACACACAATTAGTAAGTTAATTGTCCTCGGCTTTTCCTTGGCCATTCACTTGGGAATCTCAAAAAAATGGAGCCTCTTTCCCATGAACTGCCCCGCTTCCTGGAAAACCACTTTTCTGAAGCGGTTGTAATTGATCTCAGCTGCCACATGCAGGTCTTGTGCTTGGTGTAATCTTTACCTTATGGGGCAGGAATGATTGCACCTATCATATGGATGAAGAAACAGAGGCTTAGAAGTCTGAATCTAAATCCTAGGTGTTTAACCACTCTGCTATAGTGACTGTGGAGCTTTGCTGTCATCTCACTATTAATTTTTTAAAAATCAGCGGTGTGGTACCCAAGGAAATATCTCTGAAAGGTGGGAACTGGTTCCTTTGCCTTACTTTTCCATCAGCTTCTCAGGATACTGAAACCACTCCTGTAAGCCTCAACAGGCCACCATGCTTTAGTTAGAGGCTTTGCTTGATATAACAGCCCCCAGGCCTTCAATTTCCCCTTTGGGGAAAAATTATTTTACTGAAAATCACACAATGCCCCCCACTCTCCCCACATCTTTAGCCAAGATGTTCTCATTTTCTTGGAGCCAGAACAAGCTGGCAGGGTGCTAGAGTCAACACCGGGGGGGACCCGTGCGCGCTTCCGCGGGCTGCGGAGTGATAGACCCGGCAGCAGCATCCTTCAGCTCAGCCATTCTCCCGGCCTGATTTATTGCTCCCGTCTCTTGCTCTGGCTTTTTGCTAAGATTGCCTTCCAAAATCTTCACTGCTAATCCAATATTGTCCATGTGCATTTTCGCTTTGCCACTGTTGACGGAGAGCTCTGGGCACACGCCCCGACACCACTCGCTCCTGCCCTATCTGCAAGAGCCATCTCTAGTCTGTCAAAACTCAGACGTGTTTGCATGCTACAAAGGTGGCTTCTATCCAAAGCCACTTCCGCCCCTTCCCCTGCTTCAGCCACATGGCGGCTGAGCACCCAGCTTCAGAGGCTTGAGGACTTGGCCCAGCATCTGTGAATCCTGACCCAGGTCTCCTAGGACGCTCCTTGGTCAATTGCATCAGAGGTCTGTTGTGGAAAAAAAAATGCAATAATGTTTTGTCAAGAGAACTAGAGTAGCCATTTATTTTGGCTCTTCCATATCGATTCAAGGAAATCTCTTCCCTCTCCTTTAAATTGTTCCTGGAGTCGTCAGGGTTTTGTGCTCAACCATTCGCCCAGGGCAAAACCCCTTCAATCCAGACCCACTGGGTTGCACTTGCCAAAGTGGGAAAACACTCAAGCAAAATATCTTCCCCAGAATGAGTGAAAGACTCCTTTTAAGGATAGTTAATAAAAATCAGGCATCTCTTTTGGTGTAATTTTTCATTCCAGAAGCCAAAGCATAGCCTGGCTTTTAAGATGTGCGAGGCACACAAGGCCTTCCTGAGGTGGATGGGAGCCTCCTTCCCGGCGCCTGGAGCTCTGGAGTTCCCGCTCTGACAGGAGCTCGTCTGTGTGCAGTCTGCCTCTCCCTCTTTCACATAGTTCACATTTTCCTGTCACTGCCATGTCACTCCAGCTGCCTTGCATGAAACTAGTGTTTTCATTTTGACCTTTGGATTTTTTTTCTCCTAGTGCCTAGAGATAGTAAAGGTGGACTATGAGTCTTCACTAGAAAAAAAAATTCTCCTGTGCTTCTCCAAATTGCAGGGTGTCTAAGACTGGTCTGAGGATCTGCTTGTATCAGCAGCTGCCACTCAAGCCCTTTTCTTTAGGGTGGTGGAGAGGGCAGGTATGTGTGATTTGCCAGAATTCTCAAGATGATTCTGATAAACACTATCGCGTACCCATTGAGACTCTCAGATCTAAATAGAGGCTGCTTTGTCTAAACTCACAGGGCTCTTGGTCAAGGTTTCCATTCTGAAACATCAATTAAGCCATTTAATAGTTTTGATATAGTAAAAATAGTTGAACTGGTTATGTACAGATGTCTGAATATGGCTATATTTCAAGTTCTTGACTCTTTCTGAGAATACTCTAAACTTTTGCACAATTCCTACAGTTTCTGCTCCACGGGGCCCACCCAGTCCATTCTCTACCCTTTTCCACCCTGTTCTGTGTCCTAGGAAGCAGACCCCTAGGAACTGCATCACCTGCCTGCCTTAACCTCTCCTTTGGCCCCTTGTTAGTGGTTAAGTGTGGCCAGCGATATTAGCAGATGGGAGGAGATAGTTGCTAGGGTATTTCTTACCCATTCCCATTCTGTTTAAGCATTTGATTCTAGTAGTGGTTGCTTCTTTCAGAGACTCTGGCTCCCACAGGCTCCCACTTCTAAGGCTCTGGCTCCCCCTGCCTCCTAGTAACACTTTTGCCCCTTCTGGAGCAAAGGTAGTAATGAATCCCATTGTTGCTAGTTTTTAGTGCCTCAGTTTCCCTTGTAGGTTCTCTCAACCCTGATTATAACTCTGTATAAGGGATCATTTCCCAGAAGTCTCCTAATTTGAACCATGTGGGGTTAATTCTGTTTCCTGCCTGAACCCTGAGAGATCCTATATAAATTAGCTTTTTTTTTTCAATTGTATTTTAATGATTGTTCAAGAACAGTTTTCTCCCCTTTACTCCCAATCAAGCCCACCCACCCCCCCCAACTTCCCTCCCATTACCACCCTCCCCCTAGTTTTTATCCATGTGTCTTTTAACTTTGTTCCTGTAAACCTTTCCCCTTTTCCCCTGAAATTCCCTCTTCTCTCTCCTCTGGTCACTTTCTGCCTGTCCTCTAATGCAGTGTCTTTGACTATATTTTGTTTGTTTCTTTGTTTTGTTGTTTAGGTTCCTGTCAAAGGTGAGATCATATGGTATTTATCTTTCACTGCCTGGCTTATTTCGCTTAACATAATGCTTTCCAGTTGCATCCATGATGTTGCAAAGGGTAGGAGCTCCTTCTTTCTTTCTGCTGCATAGAATTCTAATTGTGTAAATGTACCGTAGTTTTTTGATCCATTCATTTACTGATGGGCACCTAGGTTGCTTCCAGCACTTAGCTATTGTAAATTGTGCTGCTATGAACATTGGGGTGCAAAGGTTCTTTTGGATTGGTGTTTTAGGATTCTTAGGATATAGTCCCAGCAGTGGAATTGCTGGGTCGAAAGGCAGATCCATTTTTAATTTTCTGAGGAAGTTCCATACTGTTTTCCACAGTGGTTGTACCAGTCTGCAATCCCACCAACAGTGCACTAGGGTCCCCTTTTCTCCACAACCTCTCCAACACTTGTTGTTTGTTGTTTTACTTATGATGGCCATTCTGACTGGTGTGAAGTGGTACCTCATTGTGGTTTTAATCTGCATCTCTCTGATAGCTAGCGATATTGAACATCGTTTCATGTGATTTTGGATCTTCTGTATGTCCTCCTTGGAGAAGTGTGTGTTCAAGTCCTTTGCCCATTTTTTAATTGGGTTGCTTGTCTTCTTAGAGTGTAATCGTGTAAGTTCTTTATATATTTTGGAGATTAAGCCCTTGTCTGAGGTATCATTGGCAAATATGTTTTCCCATACAGTTGATT
>PVIA01008635.1:0-71574 GCA_004024845.1 Tonatia bakeri
TTTTCTGTTTGGTTGTTCCTTTCTTCCTTCTGGTCCACTCCATTGATTTGAGTCCCAGTTTTCTTCCCCTCACTATTATTTCCCTGTGCGTTTTCCTTCATTTCTCTTATTGTAGCCTGCATTTGTTCATCTAATTTATGTCCAAAGTCAACCAATTCTGTGAGCTTCCTGATCAACAGTGCTTTGAACTGTGCATCTGGTAATTCGGCTATCTCTTGGTCACTTAAAAAAAATGGTTCTGGGGCTTTCAAATCTGTTTCAGCCATCTTTTTTATTTTCCTTTCGTTTGGTTGCGGCTGTGTCGTAAGAGCGGGGGAGCCTTAGGTGTTCACCAGGGCGGGGCACCCCAGTCGCTGGGTTGTGACGTTGTATGTGGGGGCGGGGTCTGAGAGGGAACAATGGGGCCTGCTCTGCTCTCCCTAGGACTTCTGTCCCCTCCACTGCCTCCCACAAGCAAACTGGGCCCTTGCTGTGCTGGCTCCCGGGTGGGTGGGCTTGTGCACTTTCTCGAACTCTGTGGGCTTCCCCGAGAAGTCTCCTGTGAGGCTGGGAGCGTCTCCCGGCCTCAGTTCCCAGACGGGGCTCTTAAGCTTTGAAATGTGGCGGTACTGCCCATTTTCACTTAGTTTGCGCGCAAATGTGTGGCTGTGGACAGCCAGCTGCCTTGCACCCCTCACTGGGTCTGCTAGTCGCCTCCCATGCCCAGAGTCCGCCACCGGTCTGTCCGCTGCCGTCTGCGCCTTGCGTGCCCGTGCCTGCCAGCCAGCGCTTCTTCCTGCTGGACCCCTCGACCCCTCTCCGCAGGCCTCTGACTCCGCCACTCCTTACTGGTCTGGATGTACTGGAGTCCAACTTCCGTTCAGTTCATTTCCCTCTGTTCTGGTTGTTTCTTGTTTCTCAATTTTTGTTGTCTTTAGTTTCGGTTGCGCGAGGAAGCACAATGCGACTGCTTATGCTTTCATCTTGGCTGGAACTCCCCAGGAACTCCATTTTCTTAAAAATATTAACATCTGTTTTCTGGACCTTTCAGAACAACATGAAGAATTTTGGAAGTAGGTGTACCAAAGAAAAAAAACCCTCTTCTTATTTTTTCATTTCTTGTTTTAATAATGCCCTTTTTTTTTTTTTTATGGCTCCAGAAGATTCTGAGATGGGCTGAATAAGTTCTGAGACATGGAAAGGTCGTATTTGCAGAGCAGTGAGAGACGGGGCTGCCTTGTAAATGGTTGTTGAGTGCTTTATAGGGCAGTGCTGGAAGCAAGGATCAAGTGGATCTTTAAGAGATGCAGGTCAGTGATGCCCTGAAGAAACCATTCCCTCCTCTCATGCGCAATTATTGCATTATTTAGGGAGACTTCCACTGGGCATTGTGATTGAATAATATGGACTTCTATTGCTGCCTGGTCTTTTAGGGATACTTTCGTATAAGCAATGACTAGATCTTTCAGAAAAGGTAGGCTTGGTGAAATTCTCAAGTAAGCAATGTGTAAAACAGCCATTCCTGTTTAGGGAGGAGTGTAGGGTTGAGGGTCACTGACTTTGTCTGAGCTGGGGCAATGATTCATTTTGGCGCCAAAGGATGGTTTGTAACATGGCATCATTTGGCACCTGTGCATACTGCTGTTTCCCCAAGAGTCTCAGTGCTGTGCCATCCTCTCCTAGCAATGCACAGGACCTGTGAAAATACCAGCAAAGAGAGAGGGAAGGCTGTGAGGGTGAGAGTTAGATGGGGTTTATCTTTTTTTTTTTTTTGACAGGGGTTTTAAATGAGGGATTTTATGATTTCTTGTTCATGGGTTTATGAGGTTTGGAAACTTTGGACTTGAGTTCTCTGTTTTGTAGGAAAGGCAGACCCGGATCACATGATGGTGTGTTACTATGTTACTATGCTTACTCCATGTACCCCCACCACCACACATACATATTTTATAGTAACTACAGCATCATCTCATAAGAGTATCAGAAACATTTTTTATGAGAATGAATTGCTGTGAGTGAAAATTATAAAGTAGGAAGTTATTTGTATTAGTCACAGTATAGTATCAATGTATCATAAAGCCTGAGTTTCTGTTTCCCTGTAACCTGCTGAAGATGATGAGTGGGAGGGCATTAGCAAAAATGTTAAGAGTAAGTTGAGAACTGTGGTAGTACCCAGAATGTATCTCATCCTTCACACTAAGGAACCATTTATCAAGGCGGAGGGCCACCTTATGAATATGGGTGAAGAGGCAGACTGCTAGGGAGCAAAAGCTCCCTCTCTCTGCTGCTTTCAGATTGGGGACCCAATGTTCCATGGTTCTGCTAATTACTTATAATAATATACCTTATTCGAAAGATGGGAGTGTGAAATAAGCTTTCGTGTCAAAATTCCGAGAGGAGCAACTCTGCTGTTTGATCAATTGCCCACTAGCCCAGTGGCCTTTTTGTCACCTGTGGCAATGAAAGAGTACCCTATTTCATCAACAGAAGGGAGCCAGGAGCTGCTGAAGGCATTATACACCTTCATACCACCCTTCTCCTTCTGGTCCTTCCTTCCTTCCTTCCTTCCTTCCTTCCTTCCTTCCTTCCTTCCTTCCTTCCATATTTGACTTTTTTGTGTGTGTGTGGAGAGAACAAACCTTTATAAAGTTAAGGAGCCTTATTTGGAGCTTTGAAATTCAAACCCAGGGCAGAGAGTATGTGTCAGATCCTGTGCCATCAGAGCAAAAGTGGTAGCTTGGGAAGTTGGGATGGGGACAAGGGACTTTCTGGGAGTAGGTGATGGTCGAGCAGGGTCCAGAAAGATGAGCTCTTGTTTACTGATACCACATCGGCAGCTTAAAACTAGCAATAGTGGGTATTTTTACAGAACAAAAATCAGAAAACACTACAAAAATGCTGGAAAAGATGCTAATGAGGCAGATCAAACCTAAAAGCGTGTTGTGTCTGCAGCTGTCACACAGTGAAGAGAATGAAATTTGAGGAAATATTCTTGTATTAAAAAAACTGTTACTGACTAATCAAAGAAGACTCTTATATTATTGACCAACAAATGGAGTTCCTACATCTTCATCATTTCAGTTTTATCTTATTCATTAACATTTGATTATTTTTTTTCCCCAGAGAACTTGGTGTTGGTCATTTACTAGCACATCACAGCTCTCAGGCTATCGTTCACCAAGGAAGACACCACACAGGAGGCTATGCACGTTGCGGGGTGGGCAGGGGGGATGTTGCTGAGCCAGTTTTGTACATTGGAGCACAGCAAGTAGAGAGTAACAAATGTGACCCGTGGACACGTGCCAGGGCAGGTTTAATAAGGGAGGTAGAAAGCGTGTGAGAGGTCACTGTAAAAACCAACCATAATTGACTGAAGCAAGTAAGGCAAAGTTTATGGATTAGGAAACATTTTGCCAAGCCACACAGAAAATGGTGGCTTTTTGATAGAGATGGCAGGAAAAGGCACTCCAAATTGAAAGAACACTGACAACAAAGACATTGGGGTGAGAGAATGCAGGGTGATTTTAGGATACATGGACCCAATTGACCTGGAAATTTTGGGTTTGTATAAAAGGTAAATGGCTGGAGATTTTATTGAAAAGTAGATTAGGGTTCTACTAAGAGAATGTTGATAGCCAATATCAGGAGCATATTGAGGAAATATGAGATAAGATAAATGATAAGGTATTTTTCTAGGTAATAAAACATGGGAAGTTTCAGAGAATCTTGAAAAGATTTCCAAATTTATAATTTTAGAGAGGGAAGGAATAGTACTCATTCGGTCCTGTTTTCTCACTTTTTAAATATTAAAGTAAAAATATCAACAGCTTTTTAAAGGCAGATTCAAATTTAGAAACTTGGCCCCTGGGTTTAGCATACCAGGGTCCAAGCATGCAGGGCCTTTGTGCTAATTATTTGTTTAAATGGAATGCCTACTATCGTACTGGCCATCAACACAGTGCCTGGCACATAACAGAGGCTCCACCAATATTTTATCTGAATAGTGCATCAGTATCCTTGAAAAGAGTGATGACACATTTTATTTACATTTAGGGGGATTCACCAGAGCCCAAAACTCTTAGAGAAACGACCAGAGTAAATTAAAATCTTACCCCTCTGGTCTGATAATTGACTAAAAGTGAAAGAAGCACAAGAAAAATATTATGGAGCAAATACTCTTGCCAGCATTAACAATGAGGATTTGCAAATCAGGAAGAAGCTGTCAAAATAATGATACATACATACAAAGCAAGGTATCTGAAACCCCGTTATGGCACTGCAACCGAATCGCCATCTGGCTGCCTGCTGCTATGACAGCCAATAGTTGAGAAGTAGGTGCTGATGTAAAGGGATGTGCTGGCATCTAGAAGATGGGGCACTCATGTCTCAGAGCCTGTTTCCCCTATCTCAGTGCAGGCAGTGTTTTTTAGGAGAGAGAGGAATAGAACAGAGACATCAAAGAAGGGTGTTGAAAAGTTCTCTACATGCAGATGAGCGAAGTCCATTGTAATGAGGCAAGTGATGGTCTGGGGTGCATCGTCCTGGTTTACTCATCCTGGCTCCCTGGGTGAAGGTCAGCAAACTTCCCGGAGCCGGGATGCTTGGAGGTGCAGTCTGTATCTTTTGAAGTTAGTTCCTAGGATTCTTGCACAAACATGCTGTTCATCTACAAGCTGCATATTAGTCAGAGTCAGCACTTACAGAAACAATGTCAAAAGAATTGTGTGGTGGCCTACAATTTTCCGCTGTCACTATTTTCCACTGTTACAATTTTCCACTGTTACAGCATGTAAGTGTTTCCATATGGAATTGCACTAGTTTGTGGATATGTTAACTGATGCCCGTTAGTCATATTTGGGTGCGGGTCAGATGTAGGGGCGGGGCTTGAGATACATTAATGGATTAATATTCCTCAGGATAATATTGTATTAACCTGATTCTTTTTTCATCTCTATTGTATTTCTTCACATTGCTGGGCACTTATCTGGCCTTATATTTCAAGATGGAGGCCAGACAATTTCTTTCATTCTCTCATTTTATCCTTGAGACAACCTTGTGAGGCAGGCCCTATTATTGTCCACATTTTACACTTGAGGTTACTGATTAAAGTAACAAGAATCCAAATCTCCTTCTGCTTCTGTCACTTTTGACACATTGATTTGGAGAATAAAATCAGCTTCTTCTTACTGTCCCCCCAATTTTTTGTGCTTATCACTACATAGCACATGCGATCTGTTTCCCCAGTTGGTTCTCTGGTCAATAGTTCTTGCTTCAAGTGCTTTGTGAAATGTCTTGATCTTTGTCTTTGTATGCATTTTATAATCCTACGTCTAGTGATTAGTATCATTGCTGCCCTCTCTGGTTGGCGAGGTAATCAATCAGCAAGTCTTTATTGGACTGGTACAAACCATTTGACCTCTGTCTTGGCTGGAGATAACTTAAGTTTTGTTTTGTTTTTGTTTAGGGGGAAAGTTACTTTTAATTTCCAATTGGTCATAGGGAGTTGTATTTGTCAGGAGTTTCCAGAGAAATAAAACTTACCCTGTGTGTGCATGTGCATGAGTGTGTGTGTGTGTGTGTGTGCATATGAAGAGATTTGACATAAGGAACTGGCTCACACAGGTTATAGAGGCTGGCATGTCGCAAGATTTGCAGAGTGGCCCAGAAAACTGGAGACCCAGGAGAGACAATATTCCAGCTCAAGTCTGAAGGCCATCTGCTTTAGAACCAGGATGAGCCAATGTTACAGATGAAGTTCAAAGGCAGTCTGCTGGAGAATTCTCTCTTGCTTGGGGTGAGGGGTGGGTGGAGGCTGGGTTTGTTTGTTATTGTTCTTTTCAGACATTCAAGTGATTGAATGAAGCCATCCACATTATGGAGGGCAATCTGCTTTTCTCAAAGTTCACTGATTTAAAAGATTATCTCATCCAAAAACAGTCTCACAGAAATACCCAAAATAATGTTTGACCAAATATCTGGTCACTCTGTGGCAGCCAAGTTGTCATATAAACTTAACCATCACAAGGGTGTTCTAAAATAGTTTTAGCTCAAGTTTGTAGGATGTTGGGAGCTCGCAGCAGGGGCAAATGTGGCAGACGGGTCCAGTAGACATGTGGGGCAAGCTGACTATTGTCACTGCAGTGGCTTCCATCTCTTCAGGGGGAGCCAGGGATAGAAAATACCAGACAAAAGGCAGAGTTAGCTCAAGTTCAACACAAGCCGATGTCAATACACAAACGAGATCATTTCATACCAGCTGAAAAATGACATTATTTCTTTGTGTACTTGTTTATTGTCTGTCTCCCCCACTATGCATATTAAATTTTGTGTGTGTGAATATCACAGTTCCTCAGTGACTGGCAACAGTAGCGATCAATAATTTTTTATTGTTGTTGAAAGATGGGAGGTATGGAGGAAAGTGAGGGCTTCCAGTGGCAGCAGATTGCAGTTTCTGGCTCAGGGCTGTCATTTGAAGAGGACTGTCCAAGTTGGAATGGGGGGTGCTAGACACAGGGGCCAGTCCTGGGATATAGGGCCAGGCAGAGTGAGGAAGAGGCACTCAGGACCCCAGCTGACATCCTGGGAGTTTATAGCAAGGCTTCATTTTGGGTGAAGGCCAGAATATAAGCAAGAAACTAGGCCAGAAGTCTAAGCAGATGGATAAAGAATTGGCGGGCCCTGGCTGGGTAACTCAGTTGGTTAGAGCATCATCCAGATACACCAGAGTTGTAGTTCAGTCCCCAATCAGGGCATATATGGGAATCAACCAACGAATGCATAAATAAGTAGAACAACAAACAAATTGGTGTTTCTCTCCCCCTCTCCATTTTCTCTCTCTTTAAAAATCAATAAATAAATTAAAAAATTAAAGACGAGTTGTCTGCACGCAGTGAGTGTTAACTAATGGAAACTACAGTGTGATTAGTACACTAGACATTGCGACTTTTTACAACCACAAGACCCTGGACCTGGGCTGCAGTCTATATTCTGACTTACGGGCTGGACGTGTTTGTCTGCTGGGCACTACACAACTTCTCAAACCTTAGGATCTCATCACATTTCTTCACCCTTATTTCTTGGTCCACATAGACTTCCGCATGATATTGGCTGTCCTATCACAGCGATTTCTAAAAATAGCATCATTGTATCATTGGAAAAAATGTGTATAATCAAATGTTGAAGTTGATGTGATAGATTGCTATTTCTTCTGAAAATTAAAAGAAAATTCTAGAACATACTCATGACTTTTTAATAGCATACATTTTGAGTACTATTAATTGAAGGGTTTTAAGCGGGGCCTTCACATGACCACTCCGTGTTTGAAAAAACCACTCTGGCTTGTGGATTGACTGGAATCAAAACTGAAATTAGGGGTGAAGATCTCAGAAGCACTTATAGTAAAGAAGGTAAAATGGCAGTAGCTTAGTTTAGTATAGTGTTACTAGAAATGCAGAAGTATGTGTCAATATTATTTAAGAGGAAAATAATCAAAACACAGTTTGGGGCTAGAACAAGAGCAGAGAAAATAGAGGATTGGAAGCCAGAATTAATTTCATTAGGAAATAATGTTTTGAAACTGATTGTAATATACTCTGGTCGGTTCAGGAGCATGGATATATTCCTTAGCTGTCTCATGTTTCAGACAAATAATTCGCTAATATTTTTTTGTGGTAAAAACTGTCTGTAACTCTTGATTTCCCCAGGCCCCTGCCATGGGAGAGATCCAGATTCATGGGATGTGCGGAGAGTCTTCTGAATTGTGTTTAGTCCCATGGTGGTCACATGTGTGACTCCCTGTGCTAGAGGAATGGGCCACCTTTTCCTCTTTCCTTTCTTCCCAGCATTGCAAACAGCTCAATTAAGGTTGTAGAACAGGCTGAGGAGTCTCAGTGCCGCTGGGTCCCTAAACCTGACACCTGTCTCATGCTGCTGAATCTCCAGTCTCCATCGGTGCTCTTGTCTGCTTCTGTGCTAAGCCAGAACTCTTGCCAAAATATCTCAACCACAGTCGCAGGGCGCGGATCCCTATCTAACAGTTGTCACTTTGCCTCTGAATGTGACGGTTTTTTTCCCAGGAGTAGTCAACTAGAAATCTAACTCCTGCCCTTTCAATCCCTGAAAGTTGGTTCTGGTTTTCAGGTTTGTTGCTCCCTCTGTGAAGGCACCTAGGAAAGAAGGAGGTCTTTGTGATAACCTCTCCTTGTGACCTGGGGTAAAGCACAGGAAGATCACCTCAAGCATTTTGTCTGTGACCCAAGGCAGGGCCAGACCTTCTAACATCTGCTCTTGGCCCAGGTGGCTGCCTTCCTATGCATTCATGGTTGTAGTCGAGGACATTTGTATCCGTCCTTTCGGTAATAGTGTCTTAGTTCAGTGGCTCAGTGACCTAGTCATGAGACCTCAACTCGTGTTTGTGGCTCTCTCTACAGTGTCTGAAGACCTGTCTCTGTGTCTCAAAAACATCCAATCAGAGGATGGAGATGACGCTGCTGCACCATGACCCTTTCCAAAAGTTTTTAGGAAGTACAAGTTTATTTTGCTTCTCCCAGAAGACAGAATTTCCGAGCCCTGTGCCAAACACATTCCCCCGTGTATCTATTTGTCTCTTTATTCATGCCTAGGGACTTATTTTCTTTGGATATTTGAGGCTGGAAGTTAGAACATCACAAACACAGCCATCTTCTAAATGGAATGAAACATTTAGGGATTGATAATGCTTACCCTCAAATGCCAAACCACTCTTAGTGAGAGAGGCTCCTAAATGCACCCCAAACCCACAATGCTAACATGAGGTAGGCATGGACCCCAACTTATGGGGTGTGTTTGTGCACTGAAGTTGCACAACAGACAGCCACATGTGCGTGCGGCACCTTTCCTGCTAATGTATGTCTTTTTGTGCCCTTTTAACTGATACCTTTTCTTTCTTTAACCCAACATTTGAGTAGGATGGCAATCTAATTGTGCGGTATAGCTTTGCAAAAGTCCACGTGGGGCCAAACACAGCCCCTTGAGAGTTCCTTAATCTTGAAGCATAAAGAACTTGAAATGGTATTCGCAAGATGGAAGGAACCAACAGATCAGCATGTGCGAGGTGCCGGCGAGATGACTCCAAGCTGCAAAGCTGCATCCTGACAGGCGGATTTAGCACCATTAGCAGTGGCTTGTTGAAAAACAAAAATGACTCCAAAACTCTTCCCCCTGAACCAGAATGTTACATTCATCTCTTCGTTAAAACATATTTGCTGACTTGTTTTCTGTACCCCCCCCCCGCCCCCCAGCCTCTCACTCTTTTGTGTAGGAGCTAATGTTCCCAGCGTCTACACTGCGTAGGCCCTGATTATTTGTGAGACAGAGTGAGTTAATGCAGATTTGCAAGCTGTTCCCATTTGTTAAATGTCAGAAAAACACATGCAAGTCACTGGCTTTAGCACTTAGCTGCCAGCTGGCTCTTCTGGAGGCAGGGGACAAATGACAGTCTATCACACAGCATGCTTTCAAAGAAAGAGGGGACCTATTCCAGAACAGCAGCATCGGAGCAGCTTTTAACAACATAAGCAAAATAAGAAGCCAACACCAGTTTTTTTCCTCCCTTATTCCTCCCCCTGTTGTTGAATGAATGTCAGCACAACATTTGGGAGCTTTTTAAAGCCTTGGGAATATCGATCCCAGTGCCCACCATCTGAGAGAGTGATGGGATAATGGGGGCTTGCCAGAAGTGCTACACTCTCTGGTGAGTGACATGGAGACACCCTTCAAGCCTAGGGGAGAGGGTGCACCTCTCCTCACCCCTGTCCTTCAGGTGGTTATAACTCCTACCTTCTTACTGCCACCCTGACTGCAGGTATCTGGATTAAAGTTGAATTTCTGCCTCCCTCTCCCTATTGGAACTATGCTGCAGTCCCTCTCTGGGTCTTAGGTTCTATCACCAGAGCCCCCCTCCCCACTGCCCTAGAAGATAAATATTGTAAGATAAAATCAATGCAGGAATTTTTCCTTAATTCATCCACTCATCTGTCTATCAGTTATTTTGCTGAGTATCTAGTCTATGCAGGGTATTGTGGGAGATGAAAGGTGTGGGAGATCCTATATGCACATAAGGATCTAATAGGGTTGTTGGTGATAAAAAGTCACACCTGAATGTACAGGTGGGTACAGATGATTACATAGGAGGATGGTGTCATAATTTTCCGATATCAAAGGAAGACTTCATGAAATGATGGGTAATACACTGGGCTGGAAAAGACATGAAATTTTAACAGCCAGAAAGACACAAAGAGGGCACCCGAGGTGGCAATGATGCTGAAAGGGGGGGCAAAGAGGAAAAGGTGGGAAGAGGGCACATGTCAGCCTATTTACAGCAGAAAATTAAGGGAGTGGTGGGAGAAAATGAAAAACTGGATTGAAGCCAGGCTAAGGAATATGGGCTTTTGCCGGGAATGGGGGGCTGGAGTTTGAGTCAGAGCGCCATTTTGGAGTTATGTTTCAGATTTTTATCTACTTCTTCATGTAAGATTGAATTCAGTGCTCTGATTACCTCAGTGACTTGTGCACAAAACTAAACCAGACTTTCTCCATGGCAAGCCAAGATAAGCATGTTATAGAGAACAATTCCATGGTTTGGTTAGGACACTTGTCTTCAGGCATCAAACAATGTTCTTTTTATTTTATTTATTTATTTATTTATTCATTTATTTTTTAACATTTTTTATTGTTGTCGAAGTACAGGTTTCTGCCTTTGCCCCCCACCCCTCCCTGCCATCCCAGCTCTCCCCACCTCTTTCCCCTGTCCATGCCCCCTCCTGTTATTGTCCATGAGTTCTTTGTACTAGTTCCTGCAAATCCTTCACCCTTTCCCCCTATAATCCCCTCTCCTCTCCCCTCTGGTCATTGTTAGCCTGTTCTTGATTTCAGTGTCTTTGGTTATATTTTGCTTGTTTGTTTGTTTTGTTGTTTAGGTTACTGTTGAAGGTGAGATCATATGGTATTTGTCTTTCACTGTCTGGCTTATTCCAGGTCCATCCATGCTGTCGCAAAAGGTAGGAGCTCCTTCTTTCTTTCTGCAGCACAGAATTCCATTGTGTAAATGTATCATAGTTTTTTGATCCATTCATTTACTGATGGGCACTTAGGTTGCTTCCAGCACTTGACTATTGTAAATTGTGCTGCTATGATCACTGGGGTGCATAGGTTCTTTTGGATTGGTGTTTTCTAGATTCTTAGCATATAATCCTAGCAGTGGAATTGCTGGGTCAAAAAGCAGTTCCATTTTTAGTTTTTTGAGGAAATTCCATACTGTTTTCCATGGTGGTTGCACCAGTCTGCAATCCCACCAACAGTGCACTAGGGTTCCCTTTTCTCTACAACCTCCCCCACAATAAGATACCACCTCACACCATTGAGAATAACCATCATAAACACAGCAACAAACAATGTTCTTAATGGACATCTGACTTCACCTAATGCCACAATCTCCCTTACTCTGGCAGAGCTGATTATCTTCTTCTATTTTATTATTGTTAATTCCTCATTTTATTTTGTTAATATCTGTTGCTGTCTTCAGATTTTTACTCTTACACTGTCATGGAAAAAAAGTCCCTCTTAGGTTTATGCAGCTGGTGGCTAGCTTTTACCACCTCTCTTCATTTAGGAGTTCAGTTCCTGCCTTACCTTATTGTTCTCCTAAGTCCTAGGTGACTTCACTACCCTTATAGATGGCCTAGGCAAGAGGTGGTAAAACTTTGCTATATGTTCCTACTTTTACTTCTTTAGAGCAGATATTACTATCGACGATGGCATTCTTTCCTAGTAAGCCTAGATGAACCACTGGAATCCTTGTTAACACAGCACTTTATGAGAGAAAACATATTTGACCTTCTTGCTCCAGCCCTCAAATTGAAAACAGTATTTGTCCCTACTACTGCAGGCTCATAATTCCAAGATGATATGTTGTTTTCTTTTCAATTTTTGTTTTTAATTACCATCTATCCCCACTCTACCCTCTTCCACCTCCATCCACTTCCCTCCCCACTCACTCCTTGCAATCTCCACATAGGTTTTTGGCTTTTTTAATCAACTAAAATTTGAAGCTGTTCTGTGGTCTCTCACCCTTCTCTACCCTTCCTAATGTGATGGATTTCCAATTCCCTCATTTTTTTCCAGGCTACTACCCGGCATGAGCTCACCTCCTTCCCCAGCCAACTAAGCCCCATGGTGAGGGTCCACATCTCTACAAAGCTAAGGCCTAGTTCCAGCATTTTCAAAGCTCTTCTATTCTGTGAAGCATTGCTTCTTGTTCCCAAGTCCTAGCCCCAAATCTGCCCATGTCATAGCAGGTGACCTTGCCTTTCACCTTCACCCAGGCTCCTCTTCCTTCCTGAGGAACAAGAGAACCTCTCTGGAGCTGCTCATGGTCCATCCCCACACTGGTCCCTTAAGATGTTGTAATTTTCTGCTTCTCTCCTCATTTTCAACCTCTACCTCTTTAATGTTTCTTCTTCTCTATCCTACAAATAAGGTCAAGACTTTTGAACCTTGAAAGACAAAAAATCCTCAAAAAATTGTTCTGTATTCCACATCTTCCTTTAGAAACCACTTCTCTCTCTCCTTTGGAGGAGAATCAAGCTTCTTGACCTCACATTCAGGCCTCATCCCCTGCCTCTGATCTCCACTCCTGTGCTTTCCTCTGCTGTTCCTGGCAGAGAGCATGAAGGTACAGCCAATACTCAGCCTATAGACTTTTCAGGCCCCATCCCCATGTTACTCGACTTCTTAGAAATGTTTAACCTTATTGAATATGCCTGAGGACAGATGACCAGATTTCATCCATTTCCTTATAATGTTGAAGATTAGGAATTTGGGATCTTATAGTAGGAGAAGTGTCTTGCCAAAATTGTTTTAGGCCTAGTTTATATAATTTTTTTAAAAAGCCTGTTCTTCGGGATGATCTTGAGATGCAATATTGCTTATTCTGTAGATGTTGGTGTACATCACATAGTAGGTTGTCAATAAATATTCAGTGAAAAAAATATGAGCTCAATGGAGAATCTAAATAATAATGAAATTCATCAGACTTCTGCTTTCATGATCTTAGCTCTGGTGGTTTCCAGGATAATCACTGAATGCGGTGAGGGAATGGGTGTGGAGTCTGGCACACTAGAAGAGAAGCGCACTTAACCCAACCCCAACTGGCCGTTCCTGGCACTGAAACTGAGCCTTGGTGGTCAAGTAGAAGTCTGTTCAGCAGAAGGTGTTATGAGGGCAATTCATTGAGGAAAGATATGGGCAGAGGCATGGTTTATGTGACATCACTGTTTCCTGATACCCTTCTTATCAATTTCTTTTCAGTCTTTGCAGGTTCTTCTTCATCTTCCTGCTCTTTAAATGTCATAATAAGAAGAATAGTAAGATTGATGGAATACTTATTCTATAATTTACATGCATGATATCATGTAATCATCAAGCCATTAATCTGTTGAACAAATATTGACCATCTACCACACATCTGATATTGCTTTTGGCTTTATAATACAAAAATGGAAAGACACAAGTTAGATCATTCAGCAAGCTTATGGTCTAGAACAGGAGTCCCTAACCCCTGGGCCACAGACCACTACCAGCCCGTGCCTGTTAGGAACAAGGCTGCACAGCAAGAGGTGAGCTTGAATGCAATTCACTTGAATCTTCCTAAACTATTACCCATCCCCCTGGTTCATGAAAAAATTGTCTTCCACTAAACCAGTCCCTGGTGACAAAAAGGTTGGGGACCGCTGGTAAGAACTTAGAGACATAAAAGTGTGTGCCATAGGATGCAACTTATTTGGTGCCTAAGAACAAAGTACGTGATCAATGTTTGTTAGAAAGATTATTAGTATAACACCATTATTTAGAAATTGTAAAACTGGCTTCCATTTTTCATCCCCTCCACCCTACCCCACCTCATGCACTGCAGATTTGTTTCTCTCTGGCTAATTAGGTATGCGTGTATAAGTGCGACCTCTAAATGAGTAGATGGAAGGGACACTTGTGGAAAGAGGTTTGGCCTAACTTCTTTATCTCAGTCAGAAACAGCTCAGCCTTTGCTCTTCCCCAGCCAGTGTTCAAAAGGTGATGCCAATTGTTTTGCCTTTTCCACTCGTTGTTGTTCAAGAAATATAAAATGTACCACAAAATCTGTGAGCTCATTCTAATGAAAGACACAGGTTATTTAACAGCCCATATAGAACTAAAAGAAGTACAATTTGATCAGAAGTTATTGGGAAAGGGGAGATCAGAGCAGGAGAGTATAAAAGGCCTTGGTTGTCTCAGATTGCAGTCATTATCTTGTTCTCTATCTCCTTGTCCATCTCTGTCATCTCCATCTCTGTCCCTCTCTCTATTGCTATCCCTATCCTCACCCCTACCTATACTTACATCTACAGCTATATCTACATATACGTCTATATATCTAAATCCATACCCATGTACAATTCCATATCCTTATGTATCTAACTATATGTTCCTACTAATGGGACTTAACAAAATTTACTCTAAACTCATCACCTGTACTTGCTCCCAAAGAATCGGGATGGCTAGATCATTCCTTTGACATTTGACATATGTTTTCATGCTTTATATAAGTACAAAAGAAGTTTTCAGGTGCAGCTGAAGAAAACATTATAAGCTTTTCTCTTCTGTATCATGCATGCTCAGTGCACTAGGCCAACATAAAGTTAAGGCATGGAGTGTGTAAAATAGACAAGCAAAAGCTGAGGATGGTGAAAATGAGAAGAAAGAGTATCTGATTGCATTATTTTTCACAGATAAGACACCCGGAGAGGAGCAAAACAGTGCAATCTATACATAGAGTCAATTCTATTGGTCTTTCTAAAAGGATTATGTCATCATGACAAATGTTGGGTAGGTGGCCCTGGATACTCAAGTCTGTAGGTGAGTGAGACTGCCCATGCAATGCTGGTAACCACTGGACTGCATTTTCTGGGCTGGTATCTAGGATGCTCTCCAGGGAAAAAGAGTCCAAGAGCAAAGCTAATTTGTGATGGTGCTTAACAATGATGACAATTATATTTGTCCAGCACTTTATTACTTTCAAAGATTATTAAAAATATTCTCTCTCTTTTAGATTATCAATTACATTCCACATTCATTAAGCGTATTTCTATTTTTGTGCCTTATCTCCAACTTTTCATCCTACATATAGCTTCCATTTCACCCAAAATTGATCTGCTCTGACCCTTGAAACTGGCTTGTACTTTGCAGCCTTTTAATACACCATTTTACTTGCAATGCCTCTTTTCTCCTTTCCATCTTCTCATGTTCTTAAAGGCATAGCTCAAGCTCTATTGTCTCTGGAAAATCTTCCCTTGAACTTCTACCCTGAACTGCCACAACTCTTGCTGTCTGCATATCTCACTTGGCAGGTATCTCTATGTATCAGATCTCTTTCAGTTACACATGATAGAAACCCAACTCAAGCATCTTAACTAAAGGAAGATCTTTAATGGGAGGTCAGAGAACAGAGAAATTAAAAATTTGGATGTAGCTTTGGGAACAGATAAATCTAAACACTTCAATGATATTCTCAGGACACTCACAGTCTCTCTACTTTTCTTCTCCTCACTTCTTTCTCAGATGGACTCTCCACATGTGCTGGGTAAGTTGCCTTTGGCACTTTTTTTTTGGACTTTTTAGGGATAGAGGGCAATTTCTTTAGAGACCTTTAGCAAAATATTTCTGAGAGGGCCGTAATTTGCAAACTTCACTCACTGATCATTTCTGCATCAATTTCTATAGCTATAGGTATGAGTTACTGTGAGGTCAGTTCCACCTGAATCAGAGAGAATAGTCAATGTAGGAATGAAAATGAAGGCAGACAAAAACAAAAGACATCCACAATACCAGCTAACAGCGTCAAGTTCTCATGTCGTTAATGGTTTTCTCTCTACCCAAGAATGCAAACCTTTACGGTTTGAGACTTTGTCTCAAATTCCTTTGTGTTCCCATTTTTTACATATACTTCATGTTAAAAGTGCATTAAAATAATTTTAGAGTAATCATGTAATATGTCTGCAGCTGGTTATTTTGGTCAGTTTGGGGATGGTTTTAAAGAGATCAAACTGTTGAATAGTATGCACACAGAGGTCACTGACCTGTACATTTGTTTTTTCCGGGGCTATGGAATACTCCTAAGACTTCAAACAGCTGTCTTGTCAATATAGCCACTGGGCTGGAGGTGGGGGTGTGGTGCAGATGAGAGCCCGGAAATGGATTACTGCAAATCTAGTCCCTTTGTTGGGAAAGCAATTTCGTGTGCACATTCTGAGGGCACATTATCTTCACAACGGAAAAACAGGACTAATAGTAGAACACAATATATGATGCTGGGGTGATTGGGAAAGAAAGCCAATTTTCTATTCAGCATTTGGACCCCCTTGGAAGTAAGTTGTATTGTAAATTCAAAAGAGTCTTGTATAAATCTGGTAAAATTTCTATTGGAATAGATGACCTATTTAGTCTATTACATCTTTAGTTTCTACAACTCTGAGATTCCTTGGGGCGTCTGTAGAATGGAGCAATTGAAGAACAGCGAATTTCACAGTGTGGTCCACCATCTGTATAGGAACAGCAAGAAAACTGATGGGGTTTCTCTCCCTGGCAGATATTTATTTCTCAAGTGCCCTTAAAACAGGAGGTCTGCAAAATTCTTCATGAGCAGTTAGAACATGAAGGTTGATTTACAAATGCATATTTAGTAGGAAGAAATATTTCACAATGTGCCTGCAATTTCCATGAAAAGAATCTAAGCAAATATTTCTAGTTTCTCCCCAGACTCCTTAGCTCCCACAATTTTAATAAATCAAGAAACATTTGCAAGTGCTAAATGTTAAATGGTTATTCACAGTTAATTTTTAATCAACTAACAATGGTTATTTGTTAATTGAATGCCATTAACAAACCATAACTTGATGCATTGGCTCTTTTTGTTATGCAAAGAAACTTTTCCTTACAGCATTTATATATTGTCTGACTTTGTTCTAAATAGAACATCAATATCTAAAGACTCTGAACTTAACAGATGTGTATGTTGACAAATAGGTGTATGCCAGTATATGTGTGTCCCTGCACTCATCTAAAATAAATCAGAATGTGCTAAAGTAAGTACTGAAAGTGAGAGAGAAATCCAGATTTAGTCCCATGAAAGAAATTAGGTAAGCAGCAGTCAAAATAGGAGCCAATTTGGCACTTGGAATTTTAATCTTAACTCATTGTTTTTACTTTGAATTTCTAAGTTGCTTAGTTTTAATTTAAACATTTCACCTAAAATGTCCTAAGTTGTGCTTGAGTATGATATTATGTTACAGAATTACATGCTTATAATTCTGTGATAAAAATTTTGTAATAAGAAAGGGTGCTGTTTGTTCCAGACCCTGTGTATCACTGCCTTCACGTATATCTGAAAATGTGGTGTAGCTTTGTGACCTAAAGAAGACACAGCTGGGGTTACAGTGCGGTGAGTTGTCATGGCTCCTGTAAAATAGACTGGAGACATAGCAGGGCCTTAAGAACAAGGTCTAGTGGGGGATGAGAAAACAGCACCTGCAAGGTCAGCCTGGTTTTTCATGTCTCCTGTCTGAAGAGTTATTTTGCAAATGTAGCCATTGGCCGACTCAGGCCAAAACACGGTGTTGAAAGGTATTAAACCGTGAAGCTTTTTCTTTTCCATTGTTTATCTCCTCTCCTCACACATTGCCTCATCAGATATACTTATGAAACACAAGTTCAAAATAAGATTATTAAGAAGAATAATAAGAATATTAAAGTAATTGTGGGGCCTTTCAGGATGTGGGACCCTGTGTGACTGCTTATAAAGCCTGATTGTAACCCTGGCCTCTCGTTGATTTTAAAGATGTATAGTGTATAGGAAGTCCGCAAATAACTGTGCTTATTAGGAAGAGTTGGGATGCAGCTAATTGAGGAAACAGGAGGCATTTATATCAAAACTAAATGTATTAGTAGCTTGATCCTTTGGAATATCCTTGTAATAAGTTTCAAATCTCCACAGTTATTACCAGTCAGTCTTTTTTTTTTTTCACTTTCCTTGAAGTGGTCATTGGCTAGCCTTAAAATTCACTAAGACTCTTCAGTGATGCCTTTGAGGTCTTTGACACATGTGTAAAGAAAAATATTATACATTGTACATTATATTTATGCTCCAATTAGAAAATACATCAGTTCTGTTGAAAGACATATAATCTCATTACTATAATGATACATAAGGGAGTTCTAGTCAGAAGTATTTCTTGGTGTCCTTTCTAAAAGTGTTTACAGCACTTTTGTTCATGTAAACACTTCTGGAAGGGTAGGAGTGACAGTCCTTTCCTCTGCCTCCCATTTGCATTGATTTCCACTGCTTGCAAGGGACACGGGGAGGGTCCTATGCCAGAAGCCACATGCCCCTCAACACTTGTACTATCTTGACTTCTAATTTTAGGTAGATATTTACTTTCCCAGACTATAAGTTCTTTTTTTGGACAAACTGATTTAATTCTGTGTCCTGCCCTGGTGCTGGGTGTCTTCCACCAGACACGCTGGGCACACTTACGTAGCAATGGTAACAATGAATATTTGTGTAGCTCTGTCTAGGATTTTTTAAAACTTTTTTCTATTTTGTTCTTATTGTGGTTCTTTACTATTAATCCAGCAGTAAAAATGCCCCTGTTTTGCAGATGAAGAAACAACTTAAGGGAGGTTACCTGGTTTGTCTAAGTGACTTACATGTTAAGCGATGAAGCCAGGCTTTGAAATTGTTCTAATTCACTCTGCTACTTTGGAGAAATAGGCAGAAGCTTCAAGGACCTTTCAAGGTTTCCTCCTATTCCTTGATACCTGAAAAATGGAAAAAGGACACGATTGCCAAAGTCATATAAAACTTACCTCCTAAATCCTCACATATTTTCTTAATCCTAGTCAGCATGGCTGGTCACAGTCCTGCGAACATACACTGCATGTGTGGCCTTCTACAATGCTCCACCCTTACTTCTCAACTACTGAACTTTGCCTTTCCTTCAAGTTTAGGCTCAAGTTTAGGGACACATCTACAATGAAGACTTTCTGCAGTAGAAGTAATATCCCCCACCCCCCACCCGGCCCCCTAACAGACATACTTATGGCTTAGGTTTTGCTTGTACCTCCTGCCTGGACCTCATCCCCCATCCTACTGGAGCTATCTGTGCACCCAGGTCATCTTTCTTAATAGGGTATGAAGGCATCAGGACATCCCACATACCTAACACATAGCTTTGACCCTGCTAAGGGTCAATGGATGTTGATTGGTCACACTTTTGAAAAACAGCCATTGTCTTTCTGGTTGTTAGATTTCTATCAGTCTTGTCTCTTTACTCATTTGCTATCTCTTTCAAGAGAGAAAAACATACCTTAAGCTCCCTTCTGTATCCCTTAACACAATTTCACACAGAGTAGGTGTGCAGTCCATACTTACTGAACGAGTCATTAAGCTTGTGTTAGCCTATGCTTTTCTTGGGGACCAACTAAAGTCAACCATAGTTCAAATTAAGTGGTGCATTTTCTGCCATTCATTTATTTCTTTCCCTTAACCTCTGAGTTATTTGCTGTCCTCAACTTGCAGTCTGGCTTTGTTAGGACTCAGCTTCAGGTTGGCCCTCTCTGGGTGGCACCCGTGGCTTCAGACCCTTCTCGTCAAGCATGGGCTCTCAGTCCCATTCTCTCAGGGTCCTGCTGGGCCAATGATTTGATGACCACTGTTTGATTCACGTGGTAGCCTTCCTTGAAGTAGCAGCATTGTACTGGAGTTTTCTGAAGACAAAATGCGTTACATTTTAGTGCTTTTAAAGCAGCTTTTTTAATGGGGAAAACTTTAGACACCGCGATAGGCAAATGACAGGGACATTTCAAGGCATAAAAGTACTTTTTTAGTTCTTGTAAACTGCACATCACAGGCATCTGCAGAAGTACGAATTTGGTCCTGCTGTCATTCCTGTGTTTTCAAGAAGAATAGGAGAGTGTAGAAGGAGGCATTCCCTGCAACCGAGCTCACGATGGGAAATGGGGTTTTCATATTGAATTGAAATCTTTTATGGGCATAGACTGCTTTTTATTTTATTTTTAAGTTAGTTGGACCTTAGGGGGATTTTCTCCCAGGAGACAGTGAGGGGTAGGAGGGAATGAGGCTGCGAGACCTGGGTGTGACTGTGATCCTGAGTCTTTGTTTTGCCCAAATGCTCTCTGCTGTGGAGTACACCATCTCTTTAAGGATTTTAAGAGTCCCTGCCATTAACATTTTATGTAATTAGTTTAACACGGGAAGTGGTGGCCAGAGAGGCTTGTGAATTTTAGTAAATCTTGTCCTTGGGAATCTTAGCTTCATCATAAGAGGGGTTGAATTGTTGATCTTTAAGACCTCTTCCAGCAATAAACTTACAGTTATTTGAAAACAGTTATTAATTGTCCTTCGGCTATTGCTGACTGAAAAAATACCAGTTCTTCACTTCTCTCTTTAAAATATGTATAGAAATATTTTTAATTGGATACTTTCAAGCTACTAATTACTAAACTGAAGATGAAATATTTAGGCCTCTCAGATTTGACAATGTCTCTTTAAATTGCTTTTTTCTCCCATAGGGCTAGATCCTCATCTGTAAATGTCCAACTTGCGCTGCCAGCCAATCTCGCCTACAGCTACTTGATTCCGGGAGAGCCTTCCATAAAACTGATTATAGCATTTCCCTGCCACACAGTGAAAACAATGTAGTGTGATATGATAAAGCATGAATTGGATATGAGGAATATGAAAGTGTCTGTCATCAGATTGGAGGGGGCACAAAGAATAGCTTTCTTCCTTCTCTGGGGTGAGGTAGGGATGAGAATTGCATAGATATTCATTGAGATTAACTTCCTGGTCTTTCCCGAGAAATCACTTTGTTATTAGAGCTTTGCCCCTTTCAGCTACCAGTGAATATTGTCAGCTTCCTAGAAGTCAGTGTGTGTGTGCTCCATAATATGAGAGACAAAAATTGAGAGAGGATTAGTATTTGCCGAGTATACACTCACTAATCATATGTGTGTGTCTGTGTGTGTGTGTGTGTGTTAGTTGAGAGCCTCGTGTCCTCCTAAGTATCTGACACCAATTAAGTGCTTGACTAAACTATTGAATGAATAAAAACATAGGTTTCTGATTTAGTAAAACAAAATGGATATTTTATTCTGGGGTGAAAGGACAACACATGGACTGGGCTTGAAGTTCTGTATATGGAATAAGCAAGGGTTTTGGTTTGTCTCCTCAGGGATTATGCTCCCACTGCATAAGGAGTTTGTATAAGGATTAGTAACAATGTGACCAAGTGGTTGAAATTACAATAAGAGTGCTGTTTTAAGATAATCAATTGCAAATGTTGATTGAGTGGGTAGTGCAGTAAGGCAGGAATGCAGAGTAGAGAGTTTCACCTGGGAGGGCTTTGAAGACAGGAAAACAAAAAAAGATATACTTAAATAAAAGCATTTATTTAGTAGCTACCATAAGCCAAGTACTCTGTTAGGTCCTGGGCATAAAACAATAAGATTTAGGTCATGGAAAGACTCAGATTTTAAATTAGTAGTTTTCAAGCTTTTATGGGTTTAGTATTCACTGAGGATACTTTTGACAATTCCTAGTACCTATCAAAGTAGAATCATATCAGCAAGTCTGGCATGGGGATTTAGGAAGCTGCATTTTGACAATTGCCTAAAATGACTGGTTATACAATAGCTTGTCTGGGGACTATGTGTAGGTGTTGCTGAACAAAAATTTGGGTTCATCTGCCTACTACCACAAAAGGCAAACTCTAGAGGCAGCTGCTGGGGAGAAAGGAAAGGGATTTTTATATGGATGCTGAATGATCTGGGAGAATGGGGGCTCTCTGTCTCAAAGCTCATCTCCACAAAACCCAGGCAAAACCCAGCTGTCCTCAGCAAGACCAAAACAAACAACAGTGCCCAGAATTCCTCCTCCGTTTTAAAGTACCATCCTTTGGAACCTGAGGCAGTTGCTAAGGGATCATCCATGTAGCTTAGCTTGTTCCCAGCTGCTGTCCAGCTTTAGGCAGCCTCCTGGAGGCTGTGTGTGAAGCTCATGCCACCATTGGCCATGCCACTTCTAGGGCTGCAAGGTCCCATGCTCCCAGGCCAAGAGCATGCAAATATACCAGCGAATGCTCCACCAGGTCAGCAAGAGAGTTAGAGACAGACATAAGAGCTAGAGCTAGAGCTGGAGCTAGAGCTGGAGCTAGAGCTAGAGCTAGAGCTGGAGATAGAGACAGAGAGACAGAGACAGAGAGACAGAGACAGAGATAGAGATGAGACAGAGACAGAGACAGATAGAGATAGAGATAGAGATAGAGATAGAGATAGAGATAGAGATAGAGATAGAGATAGAGATAGAGATAGAGATAGAGATAGAGCTGGAGCTAGAGATAGAGATAGATTGAGATAGAGCTAGAGCTGGAGCTGGAGCTGGAGATAGAGATGAGACAGAGACTCCCTCCTGCAGGTCACAGGCCACAAGACTGCTAAGATCACGTGGCTTTTGGAGAGGGCAGGTCAGTGCACTATCTGAGTACAGAACCTGAATAGCGAGCTATGAGCAAGAGTTTCTTTGTTCCCCTGGGTTTATATTAGTTTTGGGTGTGGGATAGACCAGGTGCTTTCTCAGAATGATGATTTAACTTTCTAAACTTTTGTGAGCTTTGAGTCTGTCCACTTCTCAACCAATCCCTTTTTTCCCTGGCTAGATTGACAGGACTCTCATCCAGAAGCTCCCCCTATTGCCATTTTGACTTCTATTGTGCATACGCTTGCCTTCCTCTAGTCCCACCCCCAATCTGATACCAGAAGTTAGTAGGAGAGCTTTTCCAATTATATGGCTAGCCTTGTGCATCCACAGTGTTAAGAACCTCCCTTTACCACCATCATGGCTGATCAGGGAGACTTCCATGGTACTTTGTCAACTCCATGCCTCCCATGCCCTAGTCCCCATTTGAAGTGAGTTTCCCACACTCAGGTCCCCCACTGGCATAGAGCGACGGAACCAAAAGTCTAACTAAAGGGACTCTGGAAACCTGCATGGCCTCTCTGGCAGTGAGGACTGTCTCAGCAGTAGGGGGGAGAGGGGCACCTGCAGCCAGGAGCAGGACTTCTGCACCAGGGGTGGAGTGTCTGCAAACACACAGTAATCTGGCATTGCAGCCTCGCAAAGCTCGGTGTCCTTGCCTTGGCCCTGGGAAGTTTGCAAAGGCATTGACTTGCTGCATGATGCACCCTCAGTGTTCAAACCTCTGACCTCCATCCCTGAGGGGTGCTCAGGCCCCATTCCATGACCCAGCTCCATCTCCCCAGCAGCCCTTCTTATTTCCCACCCTCAGCCTGCTCCCAGTGATCTAGACAGGCTGTCTATTGGTATCATTGGGATGCACAGTTATAGGACAGTATGCAAATTATAGACTCTACTGATATAGGAGAGTGTTCAAATTATAGACTCCAGACCAGCAGTGGCACCTAGGCATTTGTTAGTAATGCAAATTATTGGGATTCACCTATTAAGTCAGGACCTATGAGTTAGGTCCAACAATTTGTGATTTTGGTACATACTAGCATATGAAAACTTAGTCTAGGGGCTTTGGGAAGACTGTGGATAAAGTTCGCCTCCTTCATAATATGTCTGAATGCACCAGTGAATAATGTTTATCCCTTGAATATATGTTTGTATTATTTAGTTCAATCCAAAGGCATAACATACTGTCAAAAAGCCAACATGCCTTGTCTTGAGATTGAAATGCAGAGAACTGGCCTAAATTAAAGAAAATAAGCTGAATTGGGAAGAACTGCTTATCACCAAGAATGTGTTCATCTGTTGATAAGCAGCAGATCAGATGTTGACTGAAGCAGAGGACAGCTCAGCCAGCAAGGAAAATCATTTTTCCTTCCATTGTCTTGCACATGTGTACTTTGGCCCATGTTTCTGTGGCTTCCCTTCACCCCACTCTCAGAGGGACAGTATGATGCAGGGCTGGCCCCAGGCCTGGAGTGGGAGTGCCTGAAGTTGATGGCCTCTACTAGCTCTGTCACCCTTTGCGACTAACATAATTTATCTCAGCCCCAGTTTTCTCTTTAATGTATAAATAATGTGCGCCTTATCTACCTTGGAGGGCAGTTGTGAAGATGGTCATAGGAATAGCTAACATTTACTGAGGGCTTACTCAGTGCCAGACACTGTGCTAAGTGCTTTACATGAATTGTCTCTTTTAATCTTCCCAAGAACCCCATTATCATTGCACAAATGAGGAAATTGAGCTTTGGCTCAATTTGGAAATTGCCTGAGGTCACACAGCTGGAAAGTGGAAGAGCCAGGATTTCATTTAGACTGTCTGACTCAGAGCTCAGGCATACAACTGCCGTGCTGAACGATAAAGTTTGCAATAGATAACGTATAAACTGTAAAGTGCAATTCACGTTGAGGAGAAAGAAGGTGTCCAAGTGCTTTACTTTGTTTAATCATAATATCATCCAGAATATTGTACATGCAAAAGGACCTCAATAAAAAGCAGTTGATAGATGACAATTAGGTGCTCTTTAACTATTTTTGGCCTAAACAAAAGGTCTAGTTTTATTATGTTCTCCATGTTATATAATGGGCTATAAGTGAGAATTAAACCAAGAAGCTTAGGACAGTTCTAGGGTAACAGAGGCACAGAAAGTTCTCTGAAGTTTCTGCCCTGCTCTTGGATTCTAACATCTGCACATGTCTGGGACAGATGGTACATATGTAGTGTGGTTTTATCTCCTTGTCATAATTAGAGCTCTGTGGATTAATCTTTAAGATCTAGGCTTTCATACTCATTGAATAATCATCAGTAAATTGGTTAAGTAATAAACACCAATTCTTTCCATATATCCGGAACTGTGCTAAGGCTTGTAGTACATAAAAAGAAAAAAACAAAGTTTACACTGTGGAACTACCCAAGGACATTGCAATCTACTGGGTAGTTGAGGAAGGATTAAGCATGCAGAATGGAACAATAATTAATAATTAAAAAAATAATAGCATCTATAATGGTATCTTACAGGACAAAATAAAGAATTAGGGGAATACAGTTACCAGAGCCATTGAAAATAATTCTAGAAAAGAGTCTATATATACTAGGAGCTTAAAAAATGTTTGTCGAATGAATAAGTAGAAGGACAGCTAAGAACTGAAAGACTTGAAATCTAGTTAGTCCTTAATACTGTTGGTATGATTTAGAAGAAGTCACTTACTCTTTTTGGGTCTCAGTTCCCTCATTTGCAGAATGGTAAAACAATGCCAATCCAAACATCTTCCAAAGTACATGATTATAATTAAATAATATAATGTATGCAAAAGTACTTTGCAACTGGAGAATAAAATACAGTTTTAAATCACTGTTTTAAATTGTGCTAACAGTACAATAAAGATAAACAAAACATACAAAAATAAAAGGAGGTAGAACTCTGCAGACATATTCAAGTTGATGGGTTTTTTACTGAGGGTGGACTTGAAGAAGTGGCAATAGTCCCCCTCATAGAGTTTGATTCCTGCTCTCTTTAGCGATAACTCAAAACTTAGGAAGCATTTAGATAATTATCTCAGAGTCAGGAGTCCAATATCTTTTGTTTAAGAACAGTTCTTGAAATATTTTCTTTAGTTGTAAAGCGAACAGAAACAATAACCAGCTATACAAACTTTTTGTTTTAATTTTGGGAATTTAAAAAAGTACAGAAGGCTACATTGACTCCTTGTTTAATATAAGTAATTATATAAGTGGTATATGAACTTTAACTCTTCTTTTCAGAGAGAAAAATTAGGATAGTAAGGTAAAGTTCACTGTCTCCACTGACTGTCACTTTCAGCTCTGATCGTTCATCTTCCACACTGCATCACTGTCGTGAGTGTGCTGGGCGTACCCTCAGTTCATTTTAGAAAGAATGAGTTTTATACATCTTCACCATCCACATCAATAGTAAATAGTACATATTATTCTATTATTTTTTCACCCACTGTTTTGTTTTATCTGTCAAAATAAAACAATTTAGCTAATTTCCTTTAACTAGACAATGACCTATTAAAAATACACTTTAAAACCATGTCCAATTTGGTCCCCCCAACAGGCCCATTGCATTTAAGAAAAGAACACATTTAGTACAATTCTAGGATGTATCACATCCCATTTCCAATAGGGCCAGCAGAGACCGACCAAAAGGGTGAAGAACTACTAAGGATGATTCCTAATCGATACTCTGAAAGGCAATTCAAACAATGGCCCGCTTCTGAAAGCCACTGTTCAGCTGACCTGAAAATAGTCTCTCCTGCTGCTCCCTGCCTGTGCTCTGTTTTCTGCCTAGTCGTGCCCTCCCCAGGCTTTATGTGCTGAATCCAAATGAGTTGAGGTTGAGCTCTCACTGCTCCCCCAAGAGTATGATTATTTCCCCCCTTTCAACTTAAGGGTGCTAATTAATGTAGGAAAAGTTATATGCCAAGTTTACTTTGCCTGTGGTTTTTTTAGATTAAAGGCTAGTGGCAACTTCAGATCGGTCAGAAGGGCCAGTGCTATACTCTTATCCCCTGAAGGAGGCTTCAGCTCTGCTGACTCAAGAAGACTTCAGCTTTTGATTCGGAGTTATTGGATATTGACCCATCATTCACAGCAGAGTTATGGACCTGCTGCCCTGGATCCAGGGAACGGGGCTCCGGCTTTGCCTGCAGCATTCTCCACCCCTCCCTTTTCAGTTTCTGTTGAACCTAAGCTTGCAAATGTCAATTTCATTTTCTAAAGGCCAGGCAGTTGTCAGTTCTTCCAGGGGATTCAGGCATAAGGAGCTCAGGACAATGCCCTCAGCATCATTTTACAGTTTTACTAGTTTTACTACAGCTCTTCAAATGCAGCCCTTTTCTCCATCCTTCCCTGCCCCAGCCTCACCCAACCCATCACCATCTTCCCTTGCCATGGAAACTATCAGTAAACCAGCTATTCATTTGGCCTGACTACAGATATAACCAGTTTCAAATTACTCCCAATGTCTGGCAGATATATTATGATACTACTTCAATACAAAGAAAGGTCTAATTAAAAGAAAACTAATTTGTTAGGAACAACTTCTTTGTAATGGACTGCTCTTGATAAAAACAAAATCCTAGTTGATTGGATAATAAGATTTATCAGAAATGGTCTTTATGATATTCTTAGGGTAAGGGAAACCCTTTTGAGTTCACAACTTCACAACTAGCCCACAGTTACTTCTCTTTAATTCTGATTGTGGTGAGATGCCAATTCACAATGAGCTTCTTACATGTCTGTGCCTACAGAACAACTGGATTTGAGAGCATCCCAGAAGAATTTCACGAAAGCTAAGTGGTCTCCTGGGAGAAAACCCATGTTAAGGGACAAAGGAACCAGTTTTGATGATTTGACCTATTGATCAAGCCTTGTGTTTGGAAGTAGTGCTGTGGGCCACAAATAAAAACCAGAAAAATTAGTTCCACCTAAGTCTGTGTAAAATAGAAGGCACGAGCAACCTGGATATAAAACCCACTAATAGACTTTGACATGAAAATGAAATAGAAGTTCTGGACAGCATTGGGCGTTGCCTGATGATATCCTGGAGGCTGTGGAGGGCTCATGGAAGACATTACCTAAAGGGACAGGAACAGGAGTGGGGGCCAATTCTGGAGACCACCCTACCAAGTATAGTGGACACCTTTGGGGAATCCAGTTCACACTGTTCCTCTGTTCTCCAAATTTTGGTCAACAATGGCCTAGCCCTTTTTTACTTTGTTTAATCTGTGCTGAGCATATGACCTAGGCCAGGCTAAGTGGTCCCTATTATCTATGAATTTACAGTTGGGCCCCAAGGAGTGATTTATTCTCTCCTGCTAGTTTAATCTGTGTCTTCTACTCTCTGAACAGTGGTCACATAGACTGATTAACAAGGAGGCCCATGCAGAGAGGCTGAGAATGAGGCAGGGGCATGGAGAGGAGCCCAGCACAATTCAAGGCTTGGGTTCTGTGAGGCACTCCTGTGTTCTTGTAGTGTATCACTGTAATTTTAATTTCACAAGGTAGATTGGGTTGGGTTTCATTATTTGCAACCATGGCAGTCTTACATTCTGGCAGATTTGAGGTCACATAGGAAACAGTAAAGAGTTCCCAAAGCAGGAATGAAAGCTCCCTGGACATTAATGAGAAAGAGCTCAGGAACCACGAATGAAGCAGAATCCCCTCAGTAGAATCAAAGACATGGACTCGAACCTTAGCTAGGAGAGTGGGTACATTTAGAGTGCAAAGATTGATCAAACACAGATCAACCTTTCTGGCTCAAAAGCTGTCCTCTTCCTCCTATCCCGGGCTCTCTCTGTCCTCGTGGTTTCTGCTGTGTCCAATGCCCTGTGAGGAAACACTGACAGCTCTAACAATGGAGAGGATTCTCTTGAGAAGTCAGGGTTGCTGGTGAAGTAGAACTGGAATTCAGTGGAGCAGAGCCACCTGAAAGAAGCGCCACTAGGTTTAAGTTCATTTAGGAAGCTGGAGCAAGGCATTCTAAAACATGGTTTGTGAACAAATGTAGGAGCTGAGAGGATATAGGGGTACCTCTGTGATGGTGACCTTAGACTATGCCTGGATGGGGACAGAAGGGTTGTTAGCACTAAGCACTTACCCAGTTGTACAATTTTGGAGCCTGGAAAAGTTCCCTCCTGATCTGGGATCGGCTTAAGCCCTGAAGCATGAAATGTGAATACCTTTTGCTCAGCGTCCATTAAATAAATGTTATTCTTCTCCCTGGCAGCAAACACAAATTTCTCTGCTCAGAGCTGTGGTTTAGTAGAAGGAACAGAATTTACAATATCCCTCTTTACGATAATGGCTCTCACCTTCCAAGGAAATGAGCTTAGAGGAAAGGAGCACCATTGAGTGCCCGGTGACAAGTTGACTGGGCTTGCTGCTGCTGCTAATTATCTGGCAGGGAGGGAAGGCTGTGTCCCTGGAATACGGAGAAGGGTTTGTGAACTTTGGAGAATGGGCAAGGCACTTTGGTGTCTGTGTCATGCAAACTGGAGAATGGCCCCCACCGGGTTGTGTCTGACCTTTACCTCTTCTCCACTACTGAGAAGACATTTTTGCCAATTATGATCCCAACCACGCTGAAAAGTACCCTCGGCCACTGACAGTTTGCAAGGGAGAAGCAATGCCTCTGGAATAATACCATGGCCAGGACAAAGAGGAAAGATAAACAAAGTGTTACTATGTGTTGCAAATAGATGCCTTTGTTAAATACTGGAGAAATCCCCTTGGTGTCCACCTTAACGCAGCTCTGATAAAAAATGCATTTGCAATACGCTCAGTGTCAAGAAATCACATCTTACTGGGCCAAGGAGGTTAAGAGCATCTCCCCAACTACAGAATAAAACTCATTAAAATTGTCTTTCCAGCAAGAGAAGGCCCAATTTCCTACCCTTTCCACACCCTTCTCTATTTTCTTTGAAACTAATGCACTGCAGGAATAGCAATACGATCAAAAGAGCCTAATCCACATTTGTATTAAAAATAATAAGCTTGGTGACGATGGGAAAAATTAATGGTAAACAGCATCACAAAACAAAGCAGAGGCGGGAGTTAGCTTAACAGGACATACTTGACCCACAGGTAGCACATTAAAATGCTATTTCGGCAGACAGAATTGATAGCAGACTTGCTGAAAGAAAATCCGCTCCGAGAAGCTGACAAATACAATCCTAATCCCCTTTTTTACTGCCACATGCTGCAGATGAGTGAAACCCAGGGGGAGGTTCTTATTGCAGCAAATAGGTGTGAGTTCAGAGGAAAAATTAAGTCAAGTTGACAATTTACACATTTCCTTTCAAGCATGAAAGCGGACTGGAAACCAGGGTACTTTTTCTAAAATCCCAAACCTGGTGTTTGGTACCTGTCAATATGGCTGACTGAGAATAGAGGTACAGGTAGAGGCTTACCAACGCAGAAATTATCTCTTGGAAATAAAGCCAGAATGAAATAACTTTTGTCAGACAAGCAATATTAGAAAACCTAATTTGGGGAAGAGATGTTCCTGCTGCCCAGTGGGGATTGGCAGACTGGCAGCTTGGGTTTAGTTATGGCACTGCTGATAAGAATTAGAGGAGGAAGCACAGAGTTTCTGGACAGCTAACTATAGGACTGGCAGGGTCTGATAACAACCTCAAGGACACCTGTCTTCCTCTGAGTCCTGGTGTGGTCTCTGAGATTTACATGGGCTGCACAGCTGGTGTCTTTGCTCATCCGATGGAAAGGCACCTTTAACACATCACTGAACTCTCTGGGTGCACTGAGTGTCACAGGTGTGATGGAGTTGGAGCCTCAAGATGGGCCCTCAAGACGAAGGCTGCAGGCTGAAGTTCTAGTCCCCCTCTTCGATATTTCTAGTCTCTCTCATTCCAATGCAAACTTTCATGATGTAGACAAGTCCTTTTAACCAGGGTAGACATATATCCCTGTATGCCCTGGTTTATTTCTAACATAACTGTCAGTGATCCCTCTTCTCTCTCCAAGTATTCTGTTTAGGGTAAAATTATATGACCACTCTACTTGTAAACTCTCTTGGATTCAGTTACCATATTTGAAAATAAAGATATTGTTTTAAAAAATATTCAAACATACAGAGGCACTTCCTGTGTTCCACTATGTTAAGTATGCTATTAATCACTGGTATAGTTGATAAGGGTCAACCCGTACACTGTGGTAGATTAGGATACTGTCCCTATGAAGGATATTTACCTTTTAATAGGGGGCTTTTGAAAATAAGCTTTTTGTCATACATGTAAGTTCTTTGGCTTCTCCATTTCCCATACTGTTCTTAACCTCCCCCTGTCTATTTGGCACAGGGTGGAGGGAAATAAAGGGGAGAAGAAAATGGGACAACTGTAGTAGCATAATCAATAAAATATATTTAAAAAAGAATATAAGTTTTTGTAACTCAAAGTATGAAATGTTTAGTGGTGAAATTACAGGAAATCTCAGTTTATATCAGCTATTTTGTCTTCTTTGAGAATCACTGAACACTGAACTGGTGGGGGATTACCAAGGAAACCCTGAAAACCAGTGCTGAGCAGACTCTATCCTGATAACCTGGGAAATAAAAACAAACACGTGTCCTTGGTCCCTAACCCTCAAGATTTTAATGAGGCCACTACTTTCGATTTTTAAATTGCCCCCTAGATATTTCTGATATACAGCTGACTTTGGAGACACAGTTTAATCCAGTATCTTTCAGGAAGCAGTAGCAATAACAATGAGTGTTTGTTTTTTTTATCAAGTGCATCTGTGAACAGAATTTCCTTTAATCCTTATCAGAGTTCCAAGAGGTTTAAAATATTGGCCCTATTTTATCAGGGATAATGTGAGACAAAATAAAGGAATCTGCTCTAAGTCACACAGCTAGTTAGTGGCAGAATCAGAATTGGTTTTCATGTCTCCCGATACCCATTCTGGGTCTATTTTTGTCACCCCATAATGACAGGTTGTTTGGGAAAAGCTTGCATTCCTTGACTAAAGTACTCAGCTCACTTTCTTTCCTTGTTTTCCAGAGAGATACACATTTAGAAGGTAGTTGTTTTCTTCCTGATCTTGTTTTTTTTGTTGTTGTTGTTTTTTGATGAACTGTTAACTCTGCTCTCCCCCCTCCCTGTGTGTGTAGTGGGCTGCCTGGCAGAGATGGCAGGAGACGTTTTCATGGGCAATCAAGGACATAGATGCATTGGCTGCCAGCCTCAGGCAGGGAAACAGACTTGTCTCCCACCAGCAGAGCGATGATGCATTTCCCCAAAATGTTCCAAGAATGGCCTGGAATGTGACTAGACAAGGTCCATGCGGTCTCATGAATGGCTTTACACCGCACCAGCCAGAAAACAAACACAACGGTAATTCTTGGATTAGTATGAAAACACTTCCAAAGGGGGCTCAAAGACAGCCTTTTGTCCCTTTCATAAAAGAGAAGAGATGAGGTGTGACAAATGGCTTGTTGGATGGCCTTCTGTGCCAGGCAGAGGTCATCACAGAAGGGCGCCACAGATACAGTTTAATAGAGAAGAAACGGACTCAAAGCTAAAGGACAAAGAACATTTCAGAAAAGACAAGGTAGTGTCTAAAGAAGACAATTTAAGTTGAAATACAGTAGTAAAGAAAGATAGCATGATTCACACATTTACAAAAAACACACTGTGTTTTGCACTGAGGCATGGTACACGTAGTACATGGGGGTTGATAGTCAGAAGACATAGGTATTCCATCCTTAGCCAAGATGCTATGATGTTCTGGGCTTCAGTTTTCACATCCATAAAATAAGGCTGATGATACCCACTTCGCCTGGTTGCTGTGAGGATTAACTGAGATAAGAGGTAGAAAGTCGGGAGGATGTGGACTGGTGAAGGGCATATGTGCTGGAACACGGGCAATTTGGGTCGGTGTCTGTGTTTCACAGTGACCGGATGATATGGGCCAAGTCATTTTGCCTGAATGGTCCTCAGACTTTTCAGACCTTTTAGGATGCATCTGTGGAACGAGAACTTAACAAATTATTTCTTAAGCAAAATCCTAATATCTGAGCAGCTGTGGAGCTGTCCTGTTTGAAGCACCGGTGGGTCGGGAGGAGGTGTATAGGCTTCTCCAAAGCCTTTCTCTCCTTCTGTCATCTCTTCTTCCTCCCACGACAACATCGGAGGCAGCTCTGTTTCCCAGTTCCAGGAAACATGAGCAGCTGCTCACCTCTGCTGCCTTGCTTCATCTCTCCAGCATGAATTGGTAATCCTTTCAAAATTGCTTGCCAAATACTCTGAAATGTAAATAGAGTGGCCAGACTTTCTCATCTTTTCTGGTGGTCATGGGAACAAATGATGAATATTTAGGTAACAGAGTTAACCACTTCTGATTGACTTAGTGCTGCTTTCCTAGGCATGGGGATTTAAAAAGCACCTCTGGATTCATACACAAGATTGTTGTCATTGTCCAGAATATTTGCTTATTTGTTTATTTTAGGGAAAAAAAAGGAGTAAGAATTTAATTTTAAATCTCACAGTCAAGAAGTCATTTTGAACTTTAGGTGACGTAGTGACTATGTAAGTGAGTAATCCAGTCAATAGTGCCACATAAAAGAATTGTGATTTTGACTTTATTATCATAGCATGATCACATGTTGCCCTTCTGTTATTTCACATTGTTGTGTGCATACACACATTCCTCCTCTCTCTCCCTCTCTCTCTCTCCCCCTTTCTCTCTTATAAACCATCTATCAGCAATGGGAGCACCAAGACAGAGTCTTATGAAATCTGAGTGAACCTGTCAGGAGTTCTCACAATGTTACATTCTTTCAAAAGCATCTCCTTTGCATTTGCTTTAGGATCTACCTATGTCTTAATTTATGGAGATTACATAAACCTTCAAAGCTTTGAAGACAGATAAGGAGAATGATATATTCGAAGCCATTTCAAGAAAAATAAACAAAGGACCTACTCTTCGCATCATAGAAAATAAACATATCTTAATCCTATGTCATGCATGCAGCCTGTTTCTATCATTATTTTACTGTGCGATCCTGAGTAATCACTATGGACCTGTGACTCAGTTGTGCTCATTTGTAAAAATGGGGGTAATGTCTTATGAGGATCCAATGAGACAATATATGTTAAGTTTTGAAAAGTATGGAAATTTTAGTCAAATGTGATCTTTATGATTAAAAATATAAAATATAATTGTTGTTACTTCCTGAGTAATGTTTTAAATATTTTATTTGTTTACTTTTAAACAGAGGGAAAGGGAGGGAGAACGAGAGGGAGAGACACATCAATGTGTGGTTGCCTCTCACACACCCCCTACTGGGGACCTGGCCTACACCCCAGGCTTGTGCCCTGACTGGGAATAGAACCGGTGACCCATTGGTTTGCAGGCCAGCACTCAATCCATTGAACCACACAAGCCAGGACTACCTGGGTAATATTTTTTTAAATAAAGGTAAAAAAGGAGACCTGTTCCTCCTTTTGGTAATAACCAGAGCAGCATACACTCATAACTGGTCATAAACAGAGACATTGATATTCAGCACAAGTAGGATTTCATTTTAGCGTGAAGGCTTTACACAAAGTGGCTCAGAATGTAAGCACAATGTCCTCTTGGGCAGGAGAGTTCTCTGAGACCTTGTCACTGGTAATTTCTGGTTAGATCAGGAGGACTCTGAGTTACTGAATTGGATATAGTCTGCAGCTATTGCCTTGTGACATCTGGTGGGAACCCTTGGGCCTCCTCTCAAGCCCGAGCTCTCAAGTCTTTTGAGGAGATAAGAACGGAAACTGTGCTTAGGGTCAGCTCCAAACGAAAAAGAGCTGTACATTTGGGGTTCTGGGTTCCAATCCGCCTTCAAGTTGCCTTCCTGTTGTTAGTATCTCTTCTCTGGGAAGAAAGCAGTCGGATAGATTTATTTACGTTGAAGGGTTTGCAAATGAATCTGTGAGGAGGATGCATGGAGCTGGCAGTGAAGCCAAATCCACTCAAAACCGAATGGTTGAGAGCGGGAGACAAGGAAATTGGAGGCGTGCTAGGAACCGGAATGGCTGCTGGAAAGTCTCAAAATAGCAAGTACTCGTTCTCTCTTTTCCTTATTTGTTCCTGGTACCAATCTGAACTAGGTTTTCTGTCACAGCCTCTGCCATGGACAGAGAACGCGGCTGAATGAATCAGGAGACGCAGGCTTTGGTTCTCATGGGTCGCTGATGAACTAAACGACCTTGGACAGCATCATTTTACCTCCCTGGTTCTGGCTTTCCCTTTTTGTAAAATGAGTTTGGATATGGAGACTTTTTTCAAGTTGTCTTCCAGCTCTAAACACGGTAATTACTTAACTATCTATCTGCTGAGTTCTGTAGAGGGTGAGCAGCTTAATTGTGATTTGTAGGTTACTACTCAAAGGAACAGGGAGATGAAAAGCACCACAATGGAAGTCGACCACTGTGTGGGTGTCCTTCACCTGGTTTCTTTTCACCCCCAACACAGGAGGGCAGGAATGATGCATTTTCTGTGTGCTGCACAGATGAGTATCTGACATCTGATTCTTGATCATTGTAAATGATGTTCAGATCAGGGTAGCTAAGGTGAGCATAGGATATAACTGGGAGGGAAACGTCATTGCTCTAGCAGCAATCTTCACTCTTTTAACTGCTGTGAAATGAAAAACTACTCCGTTCCAGAAATGTAAATGGAGAACGTTGACTGCTTTTCTTCTTGAATGGCTTAGATTGCAGCCTCAACCGGAGGCAAGAGGGTGCGAGAGTCGACCTCTGGGAGTCCTGTCTTAGCCCCTCCATTCTCCAAAATGCTGGCCTGAAGGAAAAGCTTCACATGTCTTCTCACATGTCCTGTCTCACACTGAGTAATGTTGCCCCTCTGCCCCCAGCGGAGCGTTTTAATGATAACGGCTGTCTTTGGGGACAGATAGTGACTTGTCTTTTAAAGGAAGATGAAATCTATTAAGACAGGGAGGACAGAGGAGAAAAGCTATGTCCCTGAGAGGAGAGCTGTAAAGGAGAACACCGTTAGTCCCTTTCTTGTCCCCTGCCCACCATCTCTTTCTCTCTCTGTTAGAGGAGTGCGCCCTTCAGCTGCTCTGCTGTGTGTCTGGATTATTGTGGTTGTTGGTGTATAAAGTCGCTGGTGGAGTGTATAATTTATAAGCTCTAAAAAATGATAAATAATCTCAAGTAAGAAGAGTTATTTGTGTTAAAGTCCTCAGAGTACTTTTATAAAGGAATTTAGCTTCTCGAGGGAAATTGTCTTTACACATCCTATGGAATGTTAGTTAACTGGTTCATAGCTGGGATTTATTTATTTTTTTAATCTCCCTGCCCCCCATTATTGGTTTAGATAGGACACTCAGGCAAGTGAAATTATACAGCAAAGTCTTGAGGAACTGGGAAGCTTAGAGAGGCTAGTTAATACTTTCCTTAGTTTTGTTTTAAACCTATTGTTCAGATCCTTTCGAGGGGTGTGTGTGTGCGTGCTATAGTCCAGTGGTTCTCAACCAGGGGCAATTTTGCCACCTACAAATATTTGGCAATGCCTGGAAATATATTTGATTGTCATACCTAGGGGAGGATAGTGGTATCTAGTGGGTAGAAGCTATGGGTGCTGCTCTCCATCCTCTGATGCACAAAACAGCTTCCTCACCACCAGTATCGCACCCCAACAAAGACGTATTAGACCTGAACTAGTGATATTGTCAAGGTTGAGCAATCCTGATGTAGTTGGTGGGCTCCAGGGAACATAATGCAATATTTTTCTAACAAGGAATTCTACAGAATTCCACCATTCTTTTTCTCACCTTGAATTCACCAAGGATGGAGACAGAGAACAAGAAGATGCTGGAGTTGGGCTAAATGCATGGGTCCCACAATACATCTAGCCCAGTGATTTTTTTAAAGAACCACATGAATACACATATTTCACTATCATTGTTTTGCATTTCCTTAATTAATACTTAAGTTCAGTTGCTTGATTGTAATAAAAAAATCTGGCTAATTGATATAACCAATGAAATGGAGTTTTGTTATTTGAGGTAATACCATTATAAGCTTTTGGAAAATATTTCTCTAGAAAGAATAGTCAAGCATGAAAACTCATGACACTAAACTTGCACTGTGTGTGTAAAAATATAGAGATCAAGATTAAAGGTTGGGCAAGGGGTATTTAATAGTGGGTGTAGGAGCTCAGGTATAAAGATCACTCTACCTAATACCATGTATACTTTTCCCAGCACTGTGCCTAGTAGTTATTACTGAGATTAATAGGTTGACTGAAAATGCAATAAGTACTATCTGCATGTTAGTATTCAACCATACAAATATGAATATCCTTAAACTCTTTCTACCATCTGATTGCAACATACTTCTTTCTCACTCTGCTACTGGAGTCTTCTGCTCTAGTCAACTCTTTTTACCCAGTGCCTCATACAACTCAGCTTGCATATTTATAGATGGTCATATACCCATACTGTTGCTTATAACAATCCCTTCTCCTACTAGTCATTAACATTTCAGCTATCCTTCAAAAGTAAGATTAAATTCTATTTTTGTGAACCAACTAGCCAGAAATACTACTCCCTCCCTCCCACCTCCCCTCTCTTCTTTCATGGCAAAATAACAACATTTATTAATTGTGTGTGGGTGGACATAGTTTTTGTTTGTTTGTTTGTTTGTATTTTTCTGTATTAAAATTTTTTAAAAAGTGTACAATGAATTTGAGGACCCTCAGTTTCAGATTGACACTAACAAAACTTATTTTTTAACCCAGAACATGTCACTTAAACTCTCTGACCCTCATTTTAAAGAATTTTGTAAAATAGGCAGAATAATACTGATTCTACTTCTCTCTCAATGTTGTTTTGGATCAAATGAGATAATGAACACAAAAAGCCCTTTTAAAAATATAAAGAACTACAAAATGTAAGGCATTATTATTGTCATCAATTTACGAAACCAGAGTGAATCTCACAAAGTGCTAATGCTGTATATATTCTGCAAAGCACTTAGCTGTAGTCTGCACTTAATAAATGAGAGCTCACACAAGCGAGCTGTTTCCACAGTGAAGACAGACAGGCAGGAATAGCAGTTAGAGATGGGAGGCTGGGTAAGAGGTTACTACCTGTATTGATAGAGAAGCTATTAAAAGCAGAATGTGATTTTTAACATCCCCAGGACCATGATAGAAATGAATAAAATTTTGTGCGCTTTATCATTTGTGACCCAGAAAAGAGAACCCTGAAGGCATAAAAAGCCTTAAAATAAATTATTTGGGTGCAAAAGGAGGCAACACATTCCACTGATTTGACAATTTTAGTTTCTCCATTAAAGATACAAATAGGAGATGGGGTCACTTAAGTAAAATGCTCCCTGATTTTTTAAAGCCTTTCTTCACTACAAATTCATAAGCCTGAATTTATTTTCATGGCTCCTATGTGGCTCAGTGCACAAACTTCTTTTTGGAAGTTGATTGGTGGGAGGAGGGTGGAACTGACTGAATAGGTCAGGGAGGGCGTGGCCTGGGAAGTGGGCAGAACTGGCCTTCAGTTGCTCAGCATGTAGCCAGAGAACAATTTCAGAGCCTGTGGCAGCTCCTGGGTGAAAAGTACAAGGAGCAGGGGCAACAAGAATAGATCAACCAATGACGGCTAATGGTTAGTGGGTGGAAGGGAGCTACCTCAAAGTCTGGCAGTTTAGATAGTAGATATTCCCTGAGGCAAAGTGGGAAGGAGTTTTCTAAATTGCCTGTGTCTTAACCTTTTTCAGTGGTTGGGAGGGAACTCTTAACTATTTCCAGCTGTAAGAACATTAGATTAATCAATTGCCTTAAAACCAGGTATGGTTATATTTTTGCCATGCGAATAAAATATAAAAATAGGATGGTGAGTATAAAGAGTTTAGACTCTAAGTTAGACTGCTTTTGGTCAGTTCCTGTCTCTGCCTTGGATTACCTAGTTCATGTGACCTTGAGCAAGTGACATCCACTCCAGGCCCCAGTTTTCCCATCTGTAAAATAGGAATAATAGTCCTTACTTCAGAGTGAATCAGAATCTGCATTTTAACAAGGTCTCTGGTGGGTCCTGCACTGATTAAATCTTTAGAAGCACCCCTCTACAGCCATGACACTGCTTTTTGAAAGGAAATGAAAAAGGGAAGCCACATACGTTGAGCACTTTGAAACTTATCGGTCCTAACATACTCGATCAAAACACAAAAAGTAAAGAATAAGAATGAGATGTAGCACAAGCACCATCACAGCTGTAGCACGCTGATGATAAGATTTGGTTAAGGTTGGGATAACACAGCAAGACCTAAGGAGGGTATGACGTGTTAGACAACTTTGAGAAACAACTACTTGTTCACCAAATATCCATGTTCCTCCAGCAAGAATAAAGAAATAAAAGTAAAATAAAGGAATTAGGATCAGGCTGCTTATTAGGAAGAGAAAAAACTGATTAGAAGGGAAGTTTGGGGAAACTATAGGGGACAGGATTATCAAATGATTGTCTCATACATGAATTTATTTCTTTAGGAGAGCCATGTGACACATAATGATGTTTTGGTCAATGACAGACCAAGGTTACAATAGAGCTGAAAAACTCCTATTGCCTAGTGATGTCCTAGCTACAAGGTTGTAGCACAACGTATTACTCACGTGTTTGTGGTGATACTGGTGTAATCAAACCAAATGTGCTGCCAGTCATATAAAAGTTGGCATATAAGATTATGTAGAGTACATAGTACTTGATAATGATAATACATGACTATATTACTGGTTTATGTATTTAATGTACTATACTATTTACCATCACTTTATCATGTTCTCTTACTACTTACAAAAAGAGTTTTTCTGTAAAACAGTATGCTGTGTTATGCCTGCAGCAGCCTCATATATCTCATGTTTACAGCATCACTTGATTGCATCATTTTCTCCTGTGCTTGATTTAATCTCTATATTGTTTTGTTCATCATGGCCCCTGAGCATACAAAATCTACCACTAATGTTGCCAGTAAGAGGCCACATTGAGTGACTGACCTGAAAACAAAATTAAAATTGATTAAGGATTATCACTACAGAAAATCACCGATGGTTTTTGCTCGCCGGTTAGGCGTATTCCATTCCATCAGAGGTACAATCTTCCATAACATGAACAAAGTGACAGAGTTGTTAAAGACTCAGCTTCAGTGAAGACAATGAGACTAGCAGCAAATTGAGACGGTCCTATATCAGACATGCGGAAACTTCTAATGACTTGAAGACCAGGCACGGAAGTGTATTCCCATCAGCACTATTGCAATCATGGCCAAAGCGAAAGTTTGTTGTCGATTTTGAAAGAAAAGGCTGGACCCCACTGTGATGGTAAATTTATTGCTAGTTCTGACTGGTTTCAGTGACTCAAGAGTAGTTATTTCATACCTAACGTGAAAGTGAGTGGTGAGATGGTGAGTGCCCACGTAAAGGCAACTGCAGAATTTCTGCACAGTCTAAATTAGCTGATTGTGGAGGAAAATGACTTGCCAGAGCAAATATTCGGTATGGATGAAAACTCCCTGTTCTGAAAACAGAAGCCTGAAAGAATTTTTATCCATATAGAGGCCAAAGCAATGTCAGGTCTCAAGGCTTTTATGGACAGGATAACAGCCTTGATTGGGGGCAATGTTGCAGACTTCAAATTAAAACATTGTGTTGTCTGCCATCGTGAGCACCCTGGGGCCTTCAGGTATATCAACAAGCACACACTGCCAGGGTACTACAGGAGCAATAAAAAAGCATGGATGATAGCTCCTTTTCCAAGGTGGCCTCCTGAATTGCTATGCCAAAGACACAGAGTACTGTTTGGAGAAGAACATACCTTTTAAGACTTTGCTTAGTGTTGATAATGCTCCTGATTATTGTCCTTTATTGGTGATCTTCAATCCAATATCAAAGTGTTTTTTCTCCCTCCAGCCACCGCCTCCATGATGCAACCAATGAATCAAGGAGTTATAGCAGCTTCTAAGGCCTACTACTTGAGGAAGACCTTTGCCCAAGATATTACTGCAACTTGGGAAGGCATTGAGAAGACACTGCTACAATTCTGGAAGAATTACAACATCTGTGACTGCATCAAGAACTTCGTTTGGGCCTGGGGTGATGTCACCAAGGAGTGTATACATGGTACCTGGAAGAAGATATTCAATATGTTCTTCCATGACTTCAAAGGATTTGCCAAGGCTAAGGAGGTTGCAAAATTCAACAAGGCTGTGGCTGAGATGGCAAATGACTATAACCTGGGTGTGGGTTAGGATGACATTGAGGAGCTTTTGAAGGTTGTTCCTGAGAAACTTTTTAATGAGGACTTGTTGGAACTGGAACAGGAACACAGAACTGAAGAAGCAAGAGGAATGAAAGCTATAGCAAAAGAAAAAGAAGAACCTCTAAGGGAATTCACAATGAAGAGTTTAGCAGAAGTTTTTTGCAGACCTCAACAAGCTCCTTTTAAGGTTTAAAAGGTTTTAAACTTTTTAAAGTTTAAAATTATGGACCCCAATGATGAAAGCTTTTCATTAATAGAGAGGGGTGTTCATGGGGCATTATCTGCTTACAAGCAAATCTATGATGAAAAAAAGAAATAAACCAAGTGAATCACCATGGACATATTTCTGAAAAGAGTGATATGTTTTTAAGATTTTCAGGCAGGTCCTTTGGGAGGTATTTGAGAAGAAGGTATTGCTATCATAGATGATGTCTGCATGCATGTTATTGCCCCTGAAGACATTCCAGTAGAAGATGTGGAACTGGTAGACGGTGATACTGATGATCCTGCCCCTGTGTTGGGCTAGGCTAGTGTGGGTGTTCTTGTGTCTTACTTTTTAACAAAAAAAGTTGAAACTAAATTAAAGTAAAAAATAAATCATATTAAACTAAAAAATTAAAAACAGAAAAACTCATACAAGAATATAAAGAGCTGTATAATGTGTTTGTGTTGTAAAGTAAATGTTAGTTAAAAAGAGACAGAATAAAAAATTAGTTTATAAAGTAAAAGGATTACAGTAAACTAAGAATAATTTATTATTGAATAAAAACATTTTGAAAATAAATTTAGTGTAGCCTAAGTGCACAGTGTTATGAAGTCTGCAGTAGTGGACAGTGATGTCCTAGGCCTTCACTGTCACTCGCCACTCACTCACTGACTCATCCAGAGCAACTTCCCATCCTCCAAGCTCATTCATACTTACGTTTCTTACATAGATGTACTATTCTTCTTAACCATTTATGAGGTCTGTCCATAAAAATTCCAGCCATTGTTAATATAATGAGAATGGTTTGCACAACATCAATATAACCTGGCAGCCAAGAAGAGTGGACTGGCATGCACATGGATGAACAATGACGACTTCATTCTACTAGTCAGGGGGTCAGTAGATACTGTTGAGTGAGCCTGTTTACTGTGTGGCTATCACATTCAAAATTACTGGGTGAGTAGAGCAATGAATCTGCATCAAACTTTGCATTAAGCTTGAACATCCTTCCGCAGAAACTATTAGGATTATTCAGAAAGTCTTTCCGGGACAATGCAATGAGTGCAGCACAAACACTTCAAAGATGGTCAAGAATCTGTTGAAAGTGATCCAAGCTCTGGAAGGTCAAATTCTAGAACATCGTGCTGCAGTTGTTAATGATTTGATTCAAACAGCTACCAATGAACCAGATTTTCTCAAGAAGGTCATTACTTTGAAGGGGACTGAGATGTCATTGTCTTATGTATAATGTTTCCTGTATTTCCTATTGTCTTCAATAAATGTCTCTATTTTTTGTATTACATGGCTGGATACCTTCTGCACAGACTTCATATACTGTATTTTTACTGTACCTTTTTATGTATAGATTATTTAGACAAACAAATACTTTTTAAAAAGTGGGGGAAGTAAATAGATAAAAGAAACAAGTTAGTCCTATCCTCTCACTTACGACTCAGGTGGGCCCTTCTCTCTGACTGAAACTGCTTCTTTTTTTATTTATTTATTTTTTTATTTTTACTTTTATGTATTTATTTTTAGAGAGAGGAGAAAGCAGATTTCTGTTTGTCTTTTTAAAAATAATTCTTCTATTAGAGTTGTCCCACTGTTCCCACATTGCTCTCCCCTGTGACATGCAACCCCTGCTCCCACAATCAATCTCCACCCTGTTGTCCATGTCCATGAGTCATTTATACTTGTTCTTTAATTAGTCCTTTCCTCTTCTTCCCTCCCTTATCTCTTGTCTCCTCCCCTTTGATCCCTGTCAGTTTGTTCCTTCTTTCCATGCTTCTACTTCTATTTTGCTCATTTGTTTGATTTGTTCCTTAGGTTCCTGTTATAGGTGAGATCATATATTATTTGTCTTTCACCACCTGGCTTATTTCACTTAGCATAATACTCTCTAGCTCCATCCATGCTGTCATGAAAGGTAGGAGTTCCTTCTTTCTTTCTGCTGCATAGTATTCCCTGGTGTAAATTACCACAGTTCTTTGATACACTCATTTACTGATGGGCATTTAGGCTGTTTCCATCACTTGGCTAATGTAAATTGTGCTGCTATGAACATTGGGGTGCATAGGTTCTTTTGAATTGGTGTTTCAGGGTTCTTAGGGTATATTTCCAGCAGTGCAATTGCCAGGTCAAATAGCAGTTCCATATTTAGTTTTTTGACAAAAATTCCATACTGTTTTCCACAGTGGCTGCACCATCTACATTCCCACCAAAAGTGCACTAGAGTTCCCTTTTCTTCACAACCCTACCAACACTTGTTCTTTGTTGATTTGCTAATGATGGCCATTCTGATTGGTGTGAGGTGGTATTTCACTATGGTTTTAATTTTCATTTCTTTGATGTCTAGTGATGTTGAGCATCTTTTCATATGTCTCTGGGCCTTCTGTATCCCTTCCTTGGAGAAGTGTCTGTTCAGGTCATTTGCCCATTTTTTAAATTGGTTTGTTTGTCTTCCTGGAATTAAGTTGTATGAGTTCTATGAAACTGCTTCTTATGTTCTACCTCTCTTGTTGGAATCTTCCTTTGTAGGTTAACTTCTTTCATCTTTCCTTCTAATTGCTTTACCCTTTAGATTTGAACTTCTCTTTTTATTTTTTAAAAGAATGAAAATAAAACAACCACTATTATTATTCTGAGTATCTAATCTACTCTCTAGCTAACTCAGCTGAGGCTATTCTTGGCAGAGAAGAGAAAAATTTCAGGATCTAGATCATTTGATCATGAGGTTTCTCAGAGTTGGAGACTGGGGCTAGGAGTTCTGGCCTAAATAATCAAAAAATACAATCAAAACAAAAACAGTATAGGAAAGCACAAATCTGAAGATCCAGGCTGAAGCCAGAGAGTCATCTGGACCAAAGTAGACCATAGCAATTTTTACAGTCAGGGTAGGTAGCTGAGAATTCCAAATGAGATAAATTAGAAAATGCAAATGATGATCAGTGTAGAAGGGAAAAGTAGACTCCAATTAATTTGTAGAACATTTACTGTCTTTCCATAATTGTTTTTTTTTATTGTTGTTATGAGCAGGACAAAGGGGATTTATGATCTAGCTGAAAGGGCTCACAGTGGGATAGATTTTAGCCACCCTTCCTTTACTAGAATACATATTTGAAAATGTTTATTCAAAGCCAGCTATGTAGTAGGAGCTGTGTGAGATTTTTACCTTCTTTTTAACTTTTTAAAATACAAAATTAGGCATAGCTATTGTGAAAACCCCAAACAGAGATAAATAGATAGATAGAAAATTTTTATGTGTATATGTGTGTGTGCATGTGCATGAGAGAGGTGGGAAGAGAGAGAGAGAGAGAATAGAGACTGGGAGTGAGGGGGCGAGAATTCTCATCTCAGTGTGCTTCTACCCCAATCAGATTCCCCTGCATAAACCCTCCATTGTGAACAACAATGCCACTATTGCTAAGACTCAGAGTATTCCATTCATTTGATACTAGAAGGGACACATTTTCTTTTTCTGATCACTGGAGGGAACTTGTCTTTTATTCTCTCATGAGATAATCTCCTCAAAGCTTCCTTTACTCATGACCTGTGTTTTCAGACCACAAATGTACTCAGATTTAAATCTATGGACAGTCCTCAAGGGCCTTCTGTGCTATTTTGTTTGTTGAGACATTGAAGGCTTCTATATGGGTAGGACCAGGCTGTTTCATGCTGTACTATTCACTACAGGAAATACTGGGGTCACGAAAAGTTGCTTTACAGGTCAGCCAAGCCATCACATATAAGCACTACTCTACTGATGCCTTATTATGAGTTACTGACATAGAATAAAAGAAGTGATTCTTTTAAATAAGATGAAATGCATGGTTCATTGAAGGAAGCAGAAATGTCACTTGTTACTTTCAAAATCGGAGCATTTGGTTGAATATTTGTGTTGCTTTATTTGCTGCTTTTCAAAAGACTTAGATAGGTATTGCAAATTCTTAGGTGAACTGCAGAATGTAACCATAGAAAAATAAAATAAAAAAAAAAAGAAAGAAAGCCAATTGTAAGACCCAAACTTCCATCTCGAACTCTGTGATTTCAAGAATGGTCAAGCAGGCCACATAGTGTGTGGAGGAACCCAGCAATAAATTGAGGCTTGGAGACAAAGGGGCTGACTGGACGGAACCGCAAGCAATGGAGCTGAGGTTCCATCTCTACTGCCTTCAGGTACCACTCCCTGGTTTCTTCCCCGTGTTTTGTTAATGCCCAATCAGGAAACTGTGTACTCACTATTCCCTGCATACAAACAAGAAGCTATGAATAACATAATTGCATTCCTTCCCCTCCTCGTTTTTTCCCCAGAGACAGAAGAAATGGGCACGTTTCAGGTGAGTGAAACAGGTTACATAGGTTAAACAGCTTCTTGAGGATAAGGACCTGATCTTTATTGGTTTTGTGAATTTCCTACCACATTTAGCACAGTCCCTGGAACCAGATAGATAATAATATGTATTTTGTGTTTGGTTTCACTTGCTGGTGTTAAATATAAAGAGAATTGATGGACGGTTTCATTCTGATTGGCATGGATTGGGAGCTATAAACAAGAAGGTAGATACATGTCAAACTGAGATTGTTTAGGTGGGTGCTACACGAAGCCTGCAGAAAGAGCCCAATGACCATTCAAATTCTCCTCTCCTCTAAAGAGTCCACTATTCAATCTAAATATGTATGAAAAACTATGTAATAGGAGGGAACAATCATAAAATGATCCTTTTCCAATTGCTGCAGAGACAAGCACATGAACACTTTGTCACAGACCCATTTATTTTAATTGTTCTCTCCTAGGTAATATCAGAAAGTCAACATGGGTAGAGGAAACAGAAAAAAAAAAAACAATTTGTTCCTCATTAAATGTTAGAAAAGTCCAAGATAAACCTATTTAAAATTGATCTGATAAGCCCTGAGAACTGTGATGCACTGATGTGTTTTCCTCGGCTAATGGTCTTCAGCTAATATTTATCCATTGCTTTGAGTAACCATTAATCTCTTGTGTTGAGAAACTCCACAAAGGCAATTGCTAGGGCATTTAACCTTTCCACGTTCGCTGTATCCTGAGTTTGGGTGACTTGGTTGTGGTGTATACTCAATTTCATTTAGTTTTCTTGGGTCCCAATTGCCAAGATAATAGCACTGAGTCCATTTAAAATTAGTCTTTCTCCTTCCACGACACAGCAATATGTTCCTGAGGTGTAATGAAGTTAAATTCATTTTGCCTTCCTACACTTACACTCTTATCCATTACTACCTTCTCTTCCTTGCAGTGCATCCCCTGCTATTTTTCTCCTCTGTAATTTGACATCAGGAATGGCCACACAGGAAACAGCTAAGCAGTGTAAATGCGTTTCTAATGATCTCAAAGCTTCACTACAAGCTTAATAATATCAACGTCCTCGGATCAATCGTTAGGTGGGCTTTTTATTTTTATTTTTTTTATTTCGTTGCTGTTGAAAAATTTTCATGGCTTAAATATGCAGCCAACTCAAGTTCACTTTTTTAACTTAAGAGTGTCATCTGCCTCCCCCGCACCCCCCTTCTTTTCTCTCTCCTGTTACCCTGTTCTGGGCCTGACAAGTAAGGCTGTTGGAAAAATGACTACGATTCTGAACAAAGCCTGTTGTTGCAGGTAATTGTCGAAATATCAAGGGTATTGCGTCCTCCATTACTTAAGTTCTCATTTGTGGTTTTCATGGTTTTGAGGAATGTTTATGGCTGACAGTCCTTTCTTTACTGCTCTATCCTTCAGGCTCTAGCTGATACTGCTGAGAATGACCGCTTGAGTGACTGATAAAATGTCAAGATGCCATTATTTCCAAGAGAGTGTTTGGGAGCAATAAGATCTGTTTCCATTTATCTCATCTACCTGAATTTAAGTGTTGAGGTTTAACTTTGTTGGCGGCTACAACCAAACCGTCTCCAGGTTTTGAGAGAACAGCCATCGTGGAATGCCAGAGGGTGATAATGATGGTCACGCCATGGCATTTGTGTTGTATTTCACTGTGCACATTGGTGCAATATTTTGGACTTAATTAATACACTCCAGGAACCTCAGTTTATGGATGCAATAACCATATTTTAGATCATGTGAAATACTGCAACAAAAATTCAATTCATAAGGCAGATGGCAAAGCCTAGTTTGAAGAACAACAAAACAGGAAGATTTACAGTGAGTTTCAGAACTCTTCAACTGGAATCCAGCCGCTGCCAAAACTCTATTATTTCACTGGAGGGTAACAATCTGTGAGGGTCATTAGTGTCCTCATAAAAATGGAGATTAAAAAGTAGTCAAATAAAATGAATAAATAGTCAAGGCTTTGCCTATTCAATGGAAGTTTAAAAAGCAAAGTTTCCTACTGTTAAAAAAAAATTATTCTGCAGTCATTTGTTCTCAACCTGGAATTTACTAAAGTAGTAATTTTTAATGAAATGAGAAGGCTCTTGTTACATTTTCAAGTGTGCAGCATATAAGAAAATGTTTCATAAGCAGGCATATTTTTTCTCTCCTTCAGAGCTCAGAAAAGAACTCAGTGTGGAAACAGTTATGATGGAGAAGAAAGGCTAATGAATAGAATGTTAATAACATCAGGGCCCAGTCAGTTGCCTTGGTGTTTTTGATTTAGGCACTGCCACAAGGACCCATATAAAAATGAAGTACGGTTCTTATAGGTTTTAATCTGATGAAGCATAAAGTTCATAAATAGTTTAAATACCTTTCGAGTTTTCTGAGACTAGCTACGGAAGGCTACTGAGACTGAGATCTGACTGCCCATGGGCTCAGCAAGCACGTTGCCTCTGCCTGAGTGTTAAAGAAAATGGCACAGTGAAATAAAAAGTTTTAAAAATTGTAATAAGTAAGAGGCTTTCAACATCCTGGGATTTTAATTATTTCAGGATAGAGTTCCATGAGTGCTTGTGTGTATGTGCACAGAATCTGTAGCAGTTATTCACATTAATTTTTTTATTTAAAAAATTAGAATTTTGTCCAGTTAGTGTGGATGCTAGTGGATGTGGAGGGGAGAGTGGGATGAAGCGATGATTTAAATTTGCTGTTTTGAAGGCTAGAGATCTTGGAAGAATCTAAAAAGTAGAGCCATTAAATGGTTATGCATGAGGCAACTGGAAATCTCTTAAGGAACCACCATGTGCATCCCATAAACCCTGCAAGGGACCAGCTTTCCTCTCAGCACTGTCCCCGATCAGTTGGCCAAGACAATACGATTACCTTATGAGTAGTCAGAAATTCAGATGCTACTCATGTAAATCTATCATTTGAATGTGTGGACTCTAGACCAGAGTTCCTCCTTGAAGTGCTTTTGGTCACACTGAGGTACTGTGAATGGGTTATGTGTGCCAAGATATCGATCCCAAGATAGTGGTGGCCAAGCAGGATTGAGAGCAGTCAGTTTCCCCAGATGGTCATGAGCAGCCTTTATAGATCATCCCATTGTGCCATTGAAATGTGTTCTCTTCCTATGTTGTCATGACATGAACATGGTTGGGAAGGAATACTCTAGTACTTCCTGTGAAATGAGAGGATTGGGCAAGTTGATTCCCAAGGTCCATTCCATTCCTCTAATTCTATGAGCATATATCAGCCTGCTGTTACAACACCCCGAACTCCCTGTTCCTTTAGCCATAGTTTTCTAAGCCACAGAGGCTCATAAAAATTGAATTGAAAAACATGGGAAAATATAGTAGAGTATATTTCATATACTGGAAGTCTACTACCTGATTTTTATTGGATTCTGTGCACAAAAGGCAGTCCTTGTTTTTGTGGTAGCAAAGGGGCCCAAAGAACTATAACATGATCTATTATTTAAAAATACTGTTACCGTAAAGGCCTGTGTGACATGTCTCTGTGATCCATCTGCGCCTCTGCCACCTCTATATGATTTGCCATTCCCAGCAGTTGGCTAGATGAGCTCCCAGATTCTATGCAGAGAAGGCCGTAAAAGGAGAAAAATAATTACTGGCCCATTTGATTAGTCAACAAGGGGGTGTGTATGGAGAAAGACAATGGAATTGTCTGACTCTTACATGTGCAATGATATTTTCTTTCTAAGCAATCAAGTTAAGTTACTGGTTGAAAGGATTTTCTTCTACATTCGGGACAGTGGTGTTGGAGAAAATCTTTTTTTGGCTTCGTTTTACTTTTAGTGGCCTTTCAGAATTCCATGTCAGGCTTGCAATCATCTTCTAACATCTTCAAATCCTGCTGATTCCCTTGGAGAGTCATCATTCTTCATAGATCTCATAGACACAGACAAAGTAAAATGATATCATTTTCACTCTACAAAACACCACTTTAGCACACAATTCCTTCTGAACCCTTCCTTGACTGATTAGAATAAAGCTGGTGATTTATTCTTCAATATATAGCTTCAACAGTTTTTCAATTACTCCATGTTCCTTAATATATGTTTTGCTAAGATAAATGAGATAATGGTTATGAAAGGGCTATGTAGACCATATGGCACCTTATAAACATAAGACTATTATTATTACTATCATTTAGTTCATTGGAATATAAATACAATAAAACACCCTATTAATTTGTTCAATATTTTTCCCAATTTTTGCCATCATGCCTATTTCCTTTAAATGTTACTCTGTGATAATTTCATGTGTGTGTGTGTGTGTGTGTGAGTGTGTGTGTGTGTGTTTAAACAAATGCATTGAAGGCAAGGGTAAGGTCAAGACTTACAAACTGCCTGGTCAAGCATTTCTCTCTCTGGTCTGGGTTCTCACTGTGTGCAAGGAAAAGGAGCAAGAAGTGAGTTCACTGCCCTTCTTACCCACAGTGATACCATTTCACTGAGGAAACAAGATCAACATATATAAACCATCACAAAATATATGAGAAAAACATGAATACAGTTCCAAAGTGCCCTAGACACTTGACATCATGAGATCTTGAAATGACATGGTGGCTGACAGATTGCTGTGACCTTGGAGGACCAGGGCAGGTCCTTCCAGAGTTGGCACTACCTGGTCCTTAGTGGAGAAATAGGATTCATATTTATAGAGGGGGGGAACATGTTTAAATACTTTTCTTAAAATTACCATAACAATTGTTAATACCAAAATGTCTACTCTTTAAATATAAATCACATCTTTTGAAATTGCTACACATTCATAAAACTTTTTGAAAAGATTATTAATAATAGTAATATGGTATATACATTATTATATTACCACCACCAGAATATGAGTTAAGCAATAAAGTCAATTAATACTTTCAAACATCCACTATTTACAAGGGTCTATACAACATGTTTTGAGAATATAAAGATCCAATTACTTGATAATTTGACTAAAGAGTGAATAATCTAGGAGGTTAGAAATATCATATAATAGAATGGAGAGTGTGAAGAATGAGTTAACCTGAATTTTATTTCAAATTTTGCCCTGACTTGTCAGAGCATAGGGAATAGTTCTTATCCCTTTGAGGTTTTACTTTTCCCTCTTACAAATGCACAAGTTGGGTTAGATTAATTCTCTTTGGCATCACTATGGCTATTGCCCTTGGGTGGGTTCTTGCCATCTCTGGGATAAAGTTGCCATGGATACCTAGTTGAACTCCCTCTTCTCTTAGACTTGCCCTCCTCACCTCCACCCTTCACATGTATGCCAGGAAAATAAATTACAGCTCTAATCTGACCATGGCATTATCTTTACAGTGCTTGAGGGTCTTGTTAAGATTTCTGTGAAGGCAAAATCCCAGTTCTTTAACATGGTATAGGAAGCTTTTTATAATCTATGTTCTTCCTCTTTAGTCTTCTAACCACTCTCCTGGATCATACTGAAATACCTATAGTTTTCTGGAAGCACCACCCTACCTCTCACCTCTGGGAAATTTGTTTGTACCTGTAGTTTCTTTAATAGGGAACATTCTTCCTTGTCTCTTTGTGCTGGGCCCTCCTGTTTCCTGGAGGCTCTCCTAACTCCTTCCCTTCCTGCTACCCCTTCTCAGGTTTTCTGTGAAGCTCATGTGCACCCCAATCACCAAACCTCCATCTTGTCTATATCTGTCACCCCTGCCTATCTGTAATTTATTTGAGTTCAGACACTGCACTGCATTCACTTTTGCCTGGAACATAGGAGGCCCTTGATAAATATTTGGGAATGAATAAATCCATGAATGAACTGCCTATGTCGTATGTTTTATAATAGTGCTAACTCATAGAGGAGAAATATGGACAAATTATTATGGGCCTGGAAAGAAGAGAAATGTTAGTGCTGGCAAGAAGGAGTGAGTTAGTTAACTTTTGGTGAGTGAGTGAGATTTTAAAAGGCATTAATAGGGAGGAATGTAGTTCCAAGCATTTAGGATAGAAATGAGAACAAGGATAGAGTCAGAAACTTTGGCTTATTTTAGATCATCCTCAAACTTAGTGGTGTTGAAATAAATTTATTGGCTTGAGATGGAGCCACACCTAAGTGGAGTACACTGTCAGCAGACCAAACTTTGGTAACTTTTTTTGTCCCTGTAAATGCTTTGTTTAACCAGAAACACTGTATATCCAATCGATCTATTCCCCAGCGCCAAGCCAACTCTGGGCCTTCTATTTATTTCCTTGTTCCTTCTCACCCTAAACAAGCTTGACTCTGTGGCCCTAGCCAATCAGATATTTTATTTTTTTAAGACTTTATTTGTTTGTTTTATTAGAAAAAGAGGGTAGGAGGGAGAAAGAGAGGGAGAGAAATGTCAGTGTGTGGTTGCCTCTCACATGCCCCCTACTGGGAACCTGGCCCACAATCCAGGCATATGCCCTAACTGGGAGTTGAACTGGTGACCCTTTGATTCACAGGCTGGTACTCAGTCCACTGAGCCACACCAGCCAGGGCCAATTAGATATTTTCTATTCGTCACTCCATTGTTCTTCTTTGTTATAAAAGTTTCTTGCCTTATGTCCCATTTTGCAATTCTTTGAAAGAAGGCTGTACATTTCAAGAAATATTAAAGCTGGTGTCACCTAACTTATCTTTTTTTAAGTGATTGTTTTAAAACAATGGTTTTAAAGCAATTTATTATTTTCTGTCAGGACTCTAGGGGTGACTTAAGCAGCTGGATTCAGAGAGCAGCTGGGGCTGTATCATCTGAACTAGATGTCCAGGGTCGATGGCATTGCACTCACACATCTGGTCTCAGTGCTTCTGCAAGGCCTTCTCTATCAGATTAGCATGGACTTCTGACATGAGCTCCAAGAGGCAGGAGTTGGAAGATGCTAACTCAACTAAGGATTATACCAGGCAGGGTCACAGAATCTCTGTGCCCTATTTTATCAATCAAAGCTGCTACAGGGCCCATCCAGACTCAGAGGGGTGGAGAAATAGGCTCCTCTCATTGGACTGGGTCAGAACCACACTGCAGAACGCATGAGACAGGGGACATTGCTGCAGCTCTGTGGAAATATGCTCTACTGCGGACTGCGTTTCTCGAAATACTGAGGAGTGTGTGCAGGTTTGAGAGAGGAAAATAAGTGCTCTTACACAGTAAGGAAAGTTGAGCCCAGAGTGTTCTGAGTGCACAGTCTCACTGGAGTTTTAATAAAAGGTGTGCCCTTCTATTAGTAGGCAGTTCCGGTGGTATTTCATTCTCCTGGAGTAGTTGCTCTCTTTCAACTCTGTTGAAACTTTTTGTTTTAGTATAGGTTTGTTCTACATTGACCTACTTTGCTAAAATCGTGTACTTTATGATAGGATATCAAGATGTCTATTTTTTATTTTTAACACAGTCATTCATCTTGAGACAAAATGCAAGCTGAGCAAACTTATCAAATAGGCATATCTTCTGTAATATTTGATAGATTTCAGCGAAATTTAGTAGGGGTTATAGAAATAACAGATTGCTTTGGGTGACGGCTACAGTTTACTGAACTGCTAGGACAGTTGTCGCTGAATATCTTCCAAAAATGGCTTGCAGTAATTGATGGCCAGGGAGAAGATAACGTATTGGCAGAGGGGATAGAACTGTAAGGAAACTATGTAGTGATTTGGTTGATGACAGAGCCACACTATATAAATTTAGACACAACTGCCATTTTAGTGAAAAAAGTTATTTTTTCCCTGCCAAAGTTTTTAAATAATTATATCCCCACTTCAGGATACTCTGATAAGTACAGCTTCTGGGTCCAAGAAATCTTCGGAAGCTTTTCAAAAAGCCAGAGCACTGTAAGTAACAGCCCATCTGTCCCCTAATTTTGAGTATTTTTTTAAAAAAAGAAAAATCTCTTCTGCTTTTATGCTTACCTCTAAGCTGCAATGCAAGCCATGCAGCAGGCCCCCTGATAGATGATGGATATGTGTTATTAGTTAATTTCCTCATCTCTTGTCCAGCTTATCTGGGCAAGTAATAGCAGCATCATAGAAAATGCTGTTACTATGTTGCACTTTGGTGCCACGTCAATAGCTACACTAAGAGACTTTTTAAGAAATAGCCCTATGAAAATTATGACTGCTTTCATAATGTAAAAATATTTATTTTTACAAAAAAGACATTGTCCACTACCTGAGAGTGATTTTTTTCAAAGGGCTCTGCTCTTATTACCAAAAGAAGCAACAACTGCGCACCTGTTTTACCTTCCAACACTAAGTGATGTGACTGCTAGCTTTCCTTCTTTATTATAGTTGCCTTGGAAAGTTAAAGACAAATTTGTGTTGCATTTCCAGTAAATTTGCTGTGTTATATTATGCATATTTTGAATTCTACTTTAAGTTCTCAGGTACAATCAGGTACAAAACAAATAATCAATTATCCAATGAATTCATCTTAAATTTATTGGACTAAGATCCATTTACCATAACAGTTGCTTAACCCTACTTATGGATGTCAGCTTCATAGAGTACTGGGGAATTAGGAAGTTGCAGTCCTCCTTCTTTTTCATGCAAGTTTATTAATCTTTAAGATGAGCTAGAACACACACGGCTTGGGCCAGCCTTTACCCAAATAGTGTGTGGTTATGGTGATGGGTTAGGAAACAGCCAATGGTTTGCAAAATCATGTGGTAATGTGGTTAGAGCTTCTGGCTTCCCCATACGGGGAATATACTTCCAAATTGACTTCAGTTGGTAAATATTACAGAAAACTGAATTCTGGCAGGAGCTCTAAATTACTTTTCTGTTCATTGACAGAATATCTACACTAACCCCACATTTTTTATGGATTGTCTCACATATCTTTCCTGCCTAGGCTGTCAGGGAACTGTGAGATGTGAAGCCAAGAGCAGTGTCCTGTACTAAATATGTGCCAAGGGAAGTTGGGGGAGTGTTTGATGGCACATATATTTAATTTTTGCTCCACTGACTGATATAAATGAGGAAAAAGGCTAGATTAAAGAGAACAAATCCTCTGAATGAAATATCCCAACTTGGATACCAAAACATAGTACTCATTCCAGAATGTTCGTATCTTTGGAGGTACAGTGCATAAAGTATTCTTGTTGCTTAGCCTATGAGTTTTTGCACACTGTAAAAACAACAAATAACAGTTTATGGTGAAAATAAACCACGTCTGTGGTTCACTACCACCCAAACACTGATGAGACTGACTCTCAATCTCTTTGACTCTGAATTCAAAACACAGTGACAAATGCTACCCAGCTGCCTGTCAGAAACAAATTTCTGGATTAAATCAACAGGGCTTCACCTAGGTCCAGAAAAAATTGTGGTGATGTTGACAGCCCAAGGGCATGACTCTGAGGAATTTACCTGACACACATCTTCACCAGAGACTCATGCAGGAACACTTCCAAGAACCAATACAACGCAAATGGGTTTGGGTTGGTCTGGTGGATAAGCAAGGGAATGCACTCCCTTCCTCACCTCAAACCTGTGTTCCACAATAGGGAATGCGCATTGTTTCTCTGTGAAGAACATGAGAGGAACTTTGAATCCATTACTTAAGTGATGACTAAGCTGTAAATGCCTACCAGGGTATAATACATGTCTCAGTGGCACATACAAATATGTATAAGACACTATTCTTCCCTTTGACCAGGTTAACGTCCACTTCGGAAGGTAAGCTATAGGAATAAAACACAAGCAAATTACAGACAAGTTGTATTAAGAGGAAGCCTCATGGAATTTTAAAAACAGAGAAGAACCCAATGAGGCAATTTGGGTTATGTCTCTGAGAAGAGAACGTGGATTTTTCTACACCCTTGTCATCTCTCCTTTGGTTTACTGGTGCTGACGGACTTTCTGTCTCTGAACTTCTTGTGCAATAAGCAATCATGGTACCTTAAACATCTGAGCCCCTTTTAGTAGGTCTTTGTTATTTGCAGATAAAAGTATCCTGCCATGTAAACCGGCTGTTCTAGACTTAATCTCATGAGCGTACTGACATTTTTGGCTTGTACAGAATTATCTGACAGTCCCTTGGGATGCTGCCATTTTTCAAATATTTAGTGCTTTAACCCAGTTATAGCATCTATTTACTCATTCATAAAATATACTTTTATTGAATTATCATCTAGGAGAGAGGCTCCCTGCTGGACACTGGAAATTTAAAGATTAATGAGATGTCCTTCCCTTCACAGAGCTCGTAATCTGCTCGGTGTGGGGGATGGGTGGGAGGAGACACAGACACACCTAATTTTAGTGAATTACGCTAAGTTATGATAGAAACACTATAAGTGATGTGCTCTGAGACAACAAAAAAGAAAGAAGTGGCATGGAATGGGAATAGTGGGAATGGCTTCCCCGCAGAAAGTTTCCCCAGGATATTTTAGGGAGTCCTTTAATGCTGAGAACTGTAGGCAGGATGAAGCCATTATTTGATAGCCATTCTTTTTCTCTTGTCTAGGAGTAATGCTTTGTGCAGGGCACATGGAAGTATTTTCTGTTCAATAATGACAGAAAGATCTCTCCCAGGAGATGAGAAGAACACTGAATACAAAGTTATGAGCTACTGGGATCTGGTCCCATCTCTGCCATTCATTTACTATTTAACTGTGGCAATCGCTTCCATTTCTGAACTCTTTTTACTTCATTTCTAAAATGAAGGTTATTAAGTCTGCTTTTGGACACAGGTATGAGTTTAGCTAGGAGGGAGGGTGAGGGGGGGCGCATCAGAAAAGTTGCTTCTAGTGACAGAAGGAGGGCACCTGGGTGTTGGGCACAATAGTAGGCCCAAGAAAACTGTAAGGGGAAGAAATAAACCAGCTAACGTAATAATAGAAGAGGCCAACAGAGTTTGTGGTATGCCAGGAGTTTACCTAAGTCCTTTACTTCTATTAACAAATGTTGTCTTCACAACATTAGTGTCTTTTGAGGTAGACACTATTCATATCCTCATATTACTGATGGGTTAACAAAGGCCCAGGGATGTTAAATATCTTACCCCAAGTGACACAGAAGGTATTGTAACCTGACCAACCATATTGGCTTCAGAGCCTACATTCATAACATTTTTCTGTATTATTGCAAATGAGTTGATTAATACAAGAAGTGAAACTGTGAATGAGATAAAAGATAAACTCCTATCACAAGATTAAGGCTAGCACACACTGTTGTGATGCTTTTGAGTATCTGGCCTCATTTTTAATCTGTAACCAATTTGAAAGTCAAAGTAAAGTCACTACATAGAACTGTAACACGTTTAGGCTGATGGAAATAATTTGGCTATAGGAAGAAATTAATGACTGCATTTTGGTGTTAATTCTACTTTATTTTTTAAGGCTACGGGTGAAATGGAGGAAATCATTCAAGTGAAAGAAGATGATAAACTGAATTAGGGTATCAGCAGTGGGAATAGAGAGGTATACATGGAGTTTACATCTAGAATAAAGGAAAACAAAGGGATTTGGTGATTGATTGGGTGAGGGGAGTGTAAAAGAAGAAAGAGAAGAAACAATTGGGGATGGCAACCAGGTTTCTACTTCAGTAAGTGGTTAGATTGTCTTAGCATTCATAAAGATAATATGAAAGAGGTGCATGTTTGGGGGAGTGGAATTACGAGTGCATTTTTTGACGTGTTGAATTTGAGATGCCTCTAGGGTGCTCAAATGGAGGATTTCACTACATGGTATTTTAGTTCTGGAGCTTAGGAGAAAGATACAGCTGAAGATTGTGAAAACCATCAGTGCATAGGAACTTCTGAATCATGGAAGTAGATGAATTCACCCAGGAAGACAAAGTGAAATGAGAGAGGAAATGAAAACAGAAACCAAATATTTAAGGTGTTGTAAAAGAACATAAGTCCCTGAAGAAATGGCTAGAGAGGTAGAAGAAAAACCAAAAGACTGAGATTTCTGAGAAGCCAGGGAAAGAGAGCACAAGCATTTCAATGAAGGAGCGGAAATGGCGCCCATTGCCACAGACAAACCACATCGCACCCGCTGAGTAAAACGCCCACTAGATTTAGCAGCAGAGACCATTGCTGACATTTGGCCGAATAGATTCACTGAGCTGTGGGGTAGAGAGGGGCGGGGAGGTGAGAGGAAGTGAACACAATGATTGTGGACAACTTGCAAGGTACTGAATGGTAAAGTAAGAGAGAGGGAGGAACCTAGGTGGACCAGACTTGAGCTTATTAATGCTGGCTAAAAGACCCATAGAAAAGGGATGTTAAGTAATAGAGGACAGAGTGAGAGTATTCTGAGTAATGAGAAAACAGATGTGAAGTAAACATTGACGAGTAAAAAACGAATTATTTTTATACATGGTTCTGTATCTGGACACCAAGGGGATCTCCTGTCTAGAACTGCTTCCCTGGTTTAGACATGGTACATTTGCATGCTTTAGAGAACATACTTTCTCTCTCTGAACAGAATCAGAGGATCGGTAAGGCCCTCAGCACACTCATGATCTTTGTGGAAGTGAAGTGGTTCCATAGAGAATATCCTAGTACATTCTGTAGGGGTGAGTGTCGATAAGAAATAAAAGATGGCTTCTGCAGTGTGGGGAATGATTCAGCACAGGGATCTCCCCAGAGTCACCAAGCCTAGGCTCTCCTCAAGCATTTCTATTCCACTCTGTCTTCCCTCTGTTGGAGCCCAGGATAAGTGGCTGCAAACAAAATTTTATGCATTGGCCCTTTAAGAGGCTCTCTGTCCATCTGTCACTCCCTGGCAAACAGAAACTCTGATGCTCTCCACAGCTGGATGTTGTTTGAGTTCCTTCCTGGCTCTGGTACTGTAGGCTGGGAGCCCAGCTTGGGTCTGGGGGAACCCCCGGTCACTGAAATATCCCTCCAGAACTTCAGCTGCCACCTATGGGAACACAGCCAGCCTTCTCACGCTTCCTCCACACTCCCTACCAATCTTATTGTGGTGAAGTGGTTTCTTCTGTCTGTCCATGGTTATAAGTCTTCTTCCCAGCTGTTGTCCAGTGTTATTCAGGATGATTTCTCTGCAATTTAGTTGTAATTCCAGATTGGTCTTGGGAGGAAGTTAGTGTAGCTTCTACTTACTCCTTTGCTACTTTGGATCTCAATAAATAAAATCTTTAAGGAAAAAGGAAAGACAGGCCATCCCTGTACAATGCGGCAACTATAATAAAAAAAACCTTAGACAAGAGATGCAAGATCTTTCCCTAAATTTGAAACTACTGATATAAGTCTATTTTAGTTATGTTTTTTTCATAAAGGCATTTTTCCAGATTTAAAAAAAATGTATCTTTTATCTTAATGAGGAGCTTTTATAACATTTACACTGGAGACAGGGAATAACACATCCAAATTGAAGAGTCTGTAATTAGAGGCATCAGCCTTGTTACAATGTGGTTTGAAATATATGTTTTAAGGTAAAGACAAGTTAAATAGACTAGTAGTAGACTCATTCAGTAACACCTTTCTAAACCCCACTTCTGGGGATGGTGAAATACTTGGGTCAGGGTTGAAGAAAATGCCAATAAGAATTAGATACAGGAAAGGAGGGGTGGGGATATTCGAGGGAAGTTCCCCTCCAAGCATCCCAAAAAGATATGTGCAAATAAAACACTATAATCATAGGGTATTAGTTTTAGAATTACTATCAGAAATCATAGTATTTAATGCTTATTTTATAGAATGGAAAACTGAAAGAGATTTGCCCATGTTTCAAGAGCTTATCAATGACAATGTAAGTTTGTACTTTTTGTTTTACTCTAAATCAAGTGCTTTTTGTAAGCCGATGGGATAATTATTGTGCTACTTACAATTGCCATGAAGTAAGATGAGTACCGCTGTGGACAAAAGAAGTGGGGACAGGTTACTATCTTAAAGACTTTACTTATTTGGATGGTGTAGAAAAAAAATGCTGTACCTTAACTACTCTTACACAATGTGGGTTTTAAGGATGCACACCCCCCACATAATCAAACATTTTCATATAACTTTTGATGGTACAGTCAGCCCTTTGCAGTTGAGGATTCAGCCAAACAAGGACTGAAAACAAAATTTTCCATCTGTGGTTGTGAAACTGCAGTTGGGTATGTAAAAATACTGTTTTCAATCAGCACTTGGTTCAATCTGCAGATGCAAACCTGCAGATACAGGGGCCAAGACCAAATGAAAGTTTTAATTGTGAAAAAGTCTGTGTGTAAGTTGACCCTAAGCAGTACAAACCCTTGCTGTTGAAGGCTCATCTGCATAGACTCCAAGAACCTGGTCGTGCTTTCGGTTGGTAAATCCGAGGTAAATTCATCAAAGGCTGGTTTGGAAGAAGTGGAACTTGTGGAGGTGGGACCTGAGCTAGCTTCAGAGAAGGGATAAGGTTTGAACTGGCAGGTGGTAATTGAGGGAGAGTGCTTTCGAGCCAATAAGGATTAGCATTGCCACAGGAAGAACCTGCAACTGCAGAGAACATTGATTTCATTCTTCACAATAGTTTTGATATTCTTAGTTTAATCTATGTGAATAATTTCAGAAGAGTTGCTTAGCCAGTCTGGTCCTCCGGGTTTTTTTAGCAGCAAGAAGGAAATAACAAAGCAAGACTGCATTACAGGGAAACCAGAGGCATCCTGAATATGAAACATTATAAAGGGTTTTAGTCGCATAAAGGGGTAGGAGAATATGCTCCCCAAAATTCTACAGCCAGAATTTCAAAGCATCGCTGTTGCCTAATGACGGTTTTAGCTTTGCTCTTGGTGGATGTATAGTTGGAGGTTTGCAACTGAAAAATATCTTTGCTATGTTTTGCCCGGATCAAAGCACACAGAAAGCCTGACAGAATGGGAAGAAAGGCAAAAGGTACAGGCGAATGCCTCAGCATGACAATGATCCACCCTCAGGTTTTTGCTAATGCCCCAACCGGTTAAATGTTCTGAAACCTTAGTAAGGACTGAAAATCCAACAAAATCACCAATTATCATATCGAGAATGGGTGCTCATGCCTTACTGGAGACCAGAATTGCTGCAGACAGAAAGTTGAACCCTTTGAGCCCTTCTCTTGAGTAGGGCATGAGGCCAGGTCCCCAAAAGAGAGAGATTTTGTTAGATGAAACTGCAAAAAGTTGGAATATTGTAAGAAAGGGTGAAGATAAAGAAATCTGTTCAAATAATAATGAATCTGTGTAACAAAATCTAGATTTTTCAGTTTTGGGTACACAATGAGGAATTTCATGAACAGATGAAAGTATCTTATAAAAAAACTTATGAATGATTTGTATATAAGTGATATATTTTAATGAGAACTCGGGAAACCTTTCTTAGAATGAATGAGATTAGTGTTTCTGTTAACACTGGGCAAAGGGACAACTTCCTGTTCTCCCGAGCTGTAGTTCTAATGGCACCCACACAGACACTGAAGATTATCTTTTGTCATAATTCCAGATAGAAATGAAAGTCAGAGCTTATACTGTTAGTTCTGTAAATGCAACCAAACCTGGGAGAGTAATATTGGGAGTGAGAATTCTTGATGCTTTTGCTTGCATTATTGGCATCTTCTGCTTTAAAGAACTAATTAATGTCTAGCTCTTATCTTTGACTTTCTGAGCCTTCTCTCTCCCTTTCTCAACAATTCTCTCAAGATCTTCTAGCAATATCATGTTGTTTATTTCCTGCTTAAAGGATAATTCTTTAGGCTCCCAAAGTCCCTTTGCTACATATGGGCTATGTATAATAACACAGATGGGGAAGTAGAAAATTTAGTTTAGAAAAGATATATGGTTCTTGAGCTCCAAAATTACAACACACACACACACACACACACACACACACACACACACACACACACACACACCCCTAATTTAACTGGCTTGTTCTTTCTTTCTGGAACAACTATTTATATAATAAAATTCAACTGCATTGTAACATACTGAGGATAGACAAAATTTTCTTATGCTTTCATTTTATTTCTACATTGTTTCATCTCTACTCTACCACCTCAATATTTAGCATAAAGTCTTACCCTCAGGAAACTCTTAATAAATATAGGTTGACTGAATAATTACTTTTTTTTACCGAATTGACTGCTTTATTAAATTGCCATAGACATAGAATAGTTGGGGGCCCCTGTGGAGACACAGGGAGGCTCCCAGGGACCTTGACAGGTTCATCTTTATCTTCCTTCTGTTCGTCAACCTCATGCTTTGAGCTTCCTATAGGTAGATGCTTCATTTCTGTTTATCGAATAAAGATACTTTCTATTGTTGAACAATAGCTCCTCAATTAAGTTCTGTTATGAGAACTTTTACCACCAGATTAAATTTAAAAACAAAACAAAATTGTTTCTGTATGACCTGACCTTTTAGTATTGAGAATCTAATGTAATAATAAAAGGTTATTTTCTTCAGGGTGTATCATCTCCCTAGCCAGATGCTCATTGTTACACATACAACCAGCTCCTTAGAGCTAAAAGGTTCTCCCTTATGTGGATGGAGAGAAAAATGAAAACCACTTACCTGGTCAACATTATTTCATAGGGTGTTGAGGAATAAATCAGGCCTGGCATGACCTTCATTGAAATTGCAGATTTATTTACAGGGGTTTGTGCCGATCGCTTTATCTGCTAGAGGCCCCGTTTCCCCTGGGTGACTCATAAGTAATGTGGTCCATGCAAACCGGTGTAAATAAAGCTAATATTTCAAGGGAGGTCATGCTATACACTCTTCCCCTGAGAATAGATGCTGGCTGACTGCTGGGCTGATACGAAATTTATCTTGTGAGGGAGAAGAGGAATTGTGTGGCCCAGAGGGCTGTATCCCGGGTGCATGAGTCCTGTGAGAGACGGAGGTACACTGGAATCAAAGGGTGTTTGTGTGGTGTGTTTCTACTTACAGGGAACGATTAATAAAAGAAAACAAAGTAACTCAATCAAGTCTTCAGTAGCCTACAAAGTCATCATTGATTTCTCTCAATTTATTTGTGTATATTTTTTTCCCTTTGAACCACTAAATCCAGTGGTCTCTCAAGAAGAATTTGGACCCACCAACCAAATATATCTTTAAGCTGGTCTCCTCTGTCAGTTTCTCTTCTTTTCTTTTATTCTACTTTCAGTCCCTTGTTACATTTCTCTTTCCCTGCCCTCTCATGTATTTTTCTGGGCTTTCTTGCATATAAGTAGTCCCTCTACTCCAATTGTACTTAGGCCTCTACAGTCAGCAACCCTCACAATCTATTGCTTAGAGATTTCTCCGTATGTATCAGAGAAACACCCACCCACCTACACGCATGTACAGGGTGAATGGAAGTCTCTTGAAAAAATAAAAGCGATTTTCTCTTTTTAAAATGTTTGTGTAAAATATAAAATCTTGTGCTCTAGGCTTTCTTATCTCTGTTTTATAATGTATGATTATATTAAATGTTATAAATATTATTGACTAAGATGTCTAAAAGGTAGCCAGATAAGCATAGTAGAATTAATCAAGAAATACACATTGAGCACATTCTATGGCCACAGTATGTTGCTAATTGATATGCAAGATATTGATCTTGATCTCATGTAATTTTCAATATGTTTGGAAAGACAAGACTAATACTCTGCCCCCCCAAAAAAAAACAACACTCAAAAAAGCAAGTCTGTATAAAATTAGCTGTATAGTATAAACTTCAGTAACATTCAAAATGCATATGTGCTCATGCCATTCGCCTTAAAATCATCCTGGGGGATAAAGTCCAGGCTCCTTTGTAGCTCTTGGGTCCACGAGAGCTTTGTGACCTGGCCACAGCTCATCCCACCATATCTCCTTCCTGCCTGAGAAACTGTATACTACGGCTTTACTGGATACATCTAAACTGTTATTATATTTACCTGGGGATGAGGAAGCTGAAGATAAATAACTCATGTGTGATCATAAGGCATATTAGTTATAGTCTTTTCCAAATGTATTACCTTATTACCTTCATCCTCTCTCAGCTTGGAGTGCCCCCCACCACCATCTCTGACTAGGAAGTATCAGCGTCTCACTTCCTTTCAAAGCTTATCGACTTATCGCCTTGCCTGTGCTCACACCTAGCACTTGCTTCTACTCCGGTGCGTTTTAAGTCATCTTTGTATCACACTTCCCCCACTAGACCATAAGCTTTTTGAGGGGAAATACTGTGTTTTATTCGCTGTGGATTCTCTACTACCTAGCATCAGCATGTTTTATGGGTGTTTTAAGGATGAGTAAGTTCTCACCCTTAAAACATGATCTCCTATATGAGTAGAGATACTGCCATCTCTTAAATCCTCACACTAAAATATAACCATACCCACTGCCCCTTTATCCTGTTCCTGTAGTAAGAGAATCCACTCATCCTTCCTGGTGATAAGGTCACTATGGTCCTGTTCCTGGGACTAGTCACCCCTACTTTTAGCATAGTATCTTGTGTCATCATGATCTGCATCACCATCTGTAGCAACAGTAGCAAAGGCACATTTACTGAGTAGGGTGTAGACAGGAGGGGAGAAAGGGAGAGGAAGTTCTAAGGCATTGGAATGGTCTGGGCGAAGATTTGACAATGGTGGTATGCATTGTGCACTGAAGGAGCAACTGGGAACCTAAATCAGTGGGAATAAAGCTGCAGTTCACACACCCCATGGTTTCTGCTCCCCCAGCCCTGAGGGCCCTGCACTAGAGAGCACTGGGGTTCGGGAGTCCTGGTGCGCATGCTTCCTGCACAGCCTTCTCGGTTGTGTTTGCCACATGAGGGTACAATGCCTGGCACGTAGTTCTTGCTTAGTGGCATACTTGTTTTTTGAATAAATAAATATGGATTGAGCTCTTAGGTAGGCCTGAATGTTCCAGACACTTTCACAAAGATACACAAGATAGAGTATAGCCACATTGTTGTGATTTAGGTTTTTTAAAGTTCTTTTTATTGATATTGTTACAGACAACTCTGGCTAACTAAAGCAAAACTGAAATTTAATAGAAGGATATTACTAACTCACAGAAAAGTCTGAGAACCAGGCTTGCAAAAGGTACTGAGACAGTTTCAGAGGAACAGAAAGGGTAATGACTGAAGAGGTCTCATAGCAGGGAAAGCTGGGTCAGGGGCCATGGCTATAATCAGTAAAATCAGACATTTAAAACCTCTCTGTCACCAGGAACCAGTTTCACATGCCAGGGAAGGAGCACCAAATTAGCACAGGTTGAGTTTTCTCCTTGGCCTGTTGAGGAAAGCTTGAGTTTCTCAAAAGAACATCCTATTCAGTAAGGGGAATGACTGGTGAGTGACTGAGACAGAAAAGCAGAATAGAACACAGGTCTGCTCCACCTATCCACAGACGAACTGCCTCAAACCGGAGCTGTGGGTACACTTCTCATGCAGGTGTACAGTTTTGATGAGGTGTCTGCCTTCCCTATGAGCATGTGAGCTTCTGAGGCTGCCCCATAGTTGGTATATGATAAATGTGTGTTGGATAAATGAAAGAATGAATGACATAGAATGAAGTAGTGATCATCAGAGACTGCTGTCGGAGAGCATGAGGGAGACAGAGATACTATAAGGTAGATGTGGACAATAATAACATTTAACGTCAGGGGTATATTCAGTTCTAAAATGTTTCTCAGGACACTTGTAAAATAGGCAGGACAGTTCTATTCCCTGTTACTGATGAAGAAATTAGACTTAGGGAGATTAAGTCATTCATTCTGAGTCATAAAAGCAATTATTTGTAAAGCTAGGATCACAATACAGGTCACCTGTCTTCTACTCTAATGCCTGATATAATGGTTGAGTAATTTTATTTTCAGTTTTTTAATTCAAATGTTTGGTGATGGATGATAAGTCAGAGATGACTATGGGGTTTTTGTAAAGGAACAAAAGAAGCCTGAGGACATTTGAAAATAATGAACAGCTTTGGAAATGAAGCTAATGAGAAGTACTATGATTATGTGTGTACAGAGTGCGGAAGTGAAGGAGGGAGTGTGTGTGTGTGTGTGTGTGTGTGTGTGTGTGTGGTTAAAGTGGAATATTTAGGTGGAGATTTCCCTGGGTGTAGAAGTCCAACAGTGTAAGTAAAGAAATAAGAATGTTGTGGAGTCTTCTAAAAGTTCCATCTCAGGGTTCCTATCCGTGAGCATGCTTTTGTTGTTGTTACTGAATGATTATATTTTTAAGGAATTCTCTAAACAGATGCCTTTACTGCCTAAGTTATGTGATATGTCCCCTAACAACATCGACAACAACAAAAACAACAGCAGAAAAGCAACATCAATTATGAAAAAGAAAAGTGTGTATTCTTGGAGAAACAGTTTATGAAAATAGAGAACTCAATTAAACACACATGCAAGATATTTTAGGACAATTTCTCTTCAATTTGGGTGTAATTCTGTTTGGTTCTGGGAGGAGGTTGGTGCTTTCTGCTTACTTCCCCACCATCTTGGATTTCTAAGACATTTTAGATTGAGTAGTCATGCAGTATACAAGTACTGCTATGGGAAGAAAAGCCCCATATAGAATACTTGTGAATAACTAAAGACAGACTAAAGACCTTTGGAAGGGCAAGGAAAGTTTTTAACATTGTCCACAGCACACTGCATGATCCTATGACTCTCCTGGAAAGGGCAAAGTGGATCTTTGCTCCAGCAGCCCACATGGGTGGGTTACCTCTCCTCCACCTGTTGTAGACAGCACCTGCCATTGTGAAAAGGTAATAGTCTGTGGGATCCTCTCAACTCCTAGCTTTGGTAGCTGAAACAGAAAGCATCCTAATTCTGAATTTTATTATCAAGCCAAATCACTCTCAAGCCCCCATTTTGAGTTAGACTTGTTGTCTTCAAGCAGTATTTTAGAAATGCATGTTATCAGTCACACTATCTAACTAATTGGCTCTTTCCTAATTTCTATTTCTGACTCCAATATGCATTTTGGTGAATTACCTTCTGAGTGTAAAAGAGAAAGGAAAAGAGCTAGAAAGATGAAGAGCAATGGCTACAATTAGCCTTGATTCTCAAAGATCAGAGGAAAGCAATATGGAGGTTTCTCCAAAAACTGAAAATAGAACTACTGTATGATCTAGCAATTTCACTTCTGGGTATATATCCAAAGACAATGAAATCAGTGTCTTGAAGAGATATCTATATTCTCACGATCATTGCAGCATTATTCACAACAGTCAAGATATGCAAACAAATTAAGTGTTTGTCGATGGATGAATAGATACAGAAAATGTGATAATATACATATAAAACAAAACATTACTTAGCCTTAAAAACGAAGGAAATCCTGCCATTTGTGTCAACATGAATGACCCTGGAGGGCATTGTGCTCAGTAAAATAAGCCAGACACAGAAGGACAAATACTGCATGAGCTCATTTATATGTGGGGTCCAAAACAGGCAGACTCATAAACACATGGAATAGAATAGTGGTTACCAGGAGCTGAAAGGTTGGTTAGATGTTGGTCCAAAAGGAGCATAGGTTCAGCTACATGGAATAAATGAGTTATGGAGATCTAATGTACTTCTTGTTGGCAGTTAATAATACTGTGTTGCATACTTGAAATTTTCTAAGAGAGCTGATCTTAAACATTCTCACCACCAAAAATATTCTAAGCATGTGAGATGATGGATCTGTTAATCAGTTTGATTGTGATACTTATTTCATAATGTATATGTATATCAAAACACCACATTGTACATCTTAAATACATATAATTTTTATTTGTCAAGTATCCCTCAATAAAGCTTGAAAAGAAGAAAAATACTGGAGCAAGCTGATTCCCAATGAACATAGTTCTGGAAGCAAAAAGAGCAAGAAGGAAAGAGAGCCAGAGGCAAACGGGAGCCTGGGCAAGAGGCAGACACGACCAGTAGGCAACTGCCCGAGAGGGAAAAGAGACCCGAACAATTTTTCAGCCAGAAGAGGAAAAGAAAGTTATCAAACTCCAGTTCCATTGGATCCTCGAGAAACTCACCCCCAAAGAATGTGCTATTCAAGGGTTATGGTGGGGAGGGAGACAGACGAGGAGGAAAAGACAGAGATGGAGAAAGAGAATGGCAGGATTTATTGTTTGCAGTATTTTTTTTTAAGTATTTATTTTTAGAGGGAGAGGAAGGGAGGAAGAAAGAGAGGAAGAGAAATATCTATGTGCAAGAGAGAGAGATCAACCAGTTGCCCCTCGCACACCCCCAACCAGGGACCTGGCTCAGCATGTGCCCTGAGGGGAACAAACTGGCAACCTTTCGGTTTGTGGGACAACCCCCAAAGCACTGAACTATGCTGGTCAGGACTGTTGGCCACATTTTAACAACGAGAACCATGGTTCTAGCCAGAGGTTTAGGAAAAAAGAAAAAAAATCTCTCATTTAGCAGTTTGGAAGTTTGACAACTAATGTAAAGAAGGGAAAGTCAACGTTTAACTTCAGTGATTTTACCTGTTTTTCCTGAGTTCTCTTGGCCCCAGTTTTTGAGACAGAAGAAAAGTCACATATCCCCTAAAATTCTAAAATTCTTGCAGGCTGAAAGGATAAAGAGAAAAGGATTCCTGAGATATATTTTGCCTTTCTATAGAGAGGAAAATTAGCATTCAGCCTCCTTGTTACAAGTCCCATAGCTTTTTTTAATTGCTGGTGAAAAAAAAAAGTAATGAAGAGCAATTTTAATTTAGCTGCGAAAACCCTACAAATGATAAAAAAAGGCCGAGCTGACAGGTGCACTGAAAATGGTCCTGTCTCTCCTCTTATTCTGAATCCAACTATATAGCTAACAATGGTCTGGAGTCATCCTTTGGACTGCTGGTGCCATCTTTCATCTGGAGAGTTCAAAGCCCTATACAAACATATTATGTCTCACCAAAGGTCTCAAAGTGGGGACACAAAAGTTACACTGTACCCATTTCACAGTTGAATAATAGTCGATTACAGGCTCGGACGTAGCCATGGAAACAGTCTTCTCTGAGTCTTCCATCTGAGACTGCTTCCTCTCACTTTGGGGGCCTCTCCTCCTCTCACCCACTCCCAGGATAAGCTACCCTCCACAATGTCACCTTTACCCTGCACCAAACCCACTGCTTCAACATCTCTTTCATGTTCTGTTTTTCATTCTGACCACCCCTCTCTTCTGCTTGTTTCTTATCATCTAAACATGGTCTCTGCTGCTTTATAAGAGTTATTACATTTCTGGTATAACCTGAACTTAAAAAATTACAATAGGGCTTCTGCTCTCTTTTAAACTACAGTTAATGAATGAATACGTATTTCTTGATTTCCCCCTCTGTCTGCAGCAGTGGCCCCGGGTGCAGCAGGGGGTAGAGAGGAAGCAGGAGCCAGTGATCCTTTCGTGGAGAAGCTGCAGGCAGGTGAAGTCGACAGGACTAGACCCAGGGTGTATAAGTGAGGAGCCAGGCCCTGCCTCAGAGGCTTTGTTGTGTGTTGCCCCATTGCTAGGGATACAGGAACTTAGAAGGAAGGGTGTGGGGAGTCGGACAGGATTCTTGGGTGAGCTTCGGCTGGGTGGAAATTTTGAAGACCAGGTGAGTAGAAGATATAGATGTTTCAGGTCCAGGTCCAAAAGGTGCTCTGGGGTCAGGGGGTTTTGGGGGTGATGACAGATAAGTAAAGTCAGCGAGCATCTTTCTGTAGCATGCAGCTTAGGCCCTTGACCTTGTTAGCTACTCCAGAGAATGGGGGCTGTGACTGACACATGGACTAGCAGGTACCGAGCTCAGCACAGCCCTTTTCACGGTGGTTGGAAACTGGAACTAGTACCCTGCAGAGGAGTTTTCTTCTGATAAGCAAACTCAAGGTAACTTCCTCCTAATAAAATTGTTCATCCGTACTTTGTTTTAACCACTCTTATGCAGGGGGTCTTGAGGCTTGGTTCATGTGTCTACAGGCGAAGGCAGGGCTCTGCTCTATATCTGTGTCCACAAATTAGCAGTGTCTGTAAATATAATGCAGTCAAGGCCAGGGTCCATATGTGAAGAGAATGTTCCCTGTCAGGGGCTTAGTTCAGGGCTGGCTTCGGGGAGGAGATGACACAGGAGTTGAGCGTGGTTATGGGTTGATGGAGAGCAGGGTCCTGGCAGGGACGGAATGAGGACCCACAACGTGGCAATAGGAGGTGGTTATACATAAAGTAGGTAGCTCTTCAGTTTTCAGAAACTTTTCTAGCTACATTATTTCATTTGATCCCCGTGACTTCCTTGGGAAGTAGACATGCCAGATTGTGTTCCCCCATTTTACAGATGAGAGAGAAATGTGAGAAATGGAGAGTGTAGGTCACTCCTAAAGATAATATAGCTCTCTAGCAGAAATTTGGGTTCAGAATCGGAGACTTACGTACCTAAACCCAGAGCCCTTCCTGCTCAGGAGCTAAGTCAGGCATCTCTGAGTTAGGGATGAGCAGGGAGGGGCAGTTGGAAATGCCCTGGATGAGTCAGTTGTCAGGAGATTGTTTCTCTTCCTGATTTTGGGAATGGAGAAGCCTCAAGATTCCAGGCGGGCAAGCTGGTCCAGGCTCTGTCTCGGGTTGAGCTAGTATCTTAACCATGTTTCCTGCTAGACAGGGGATTTAGTGCAGGGCCATGCACACAGTAGGTGCTCCATAAATATTTGTTGATGCTAGGGATGCAGTGTAACTGGCTCCCAGCAGGCCCACGATACCTAATTGCCTCCAAAAGGACTGGGGAAGAGATTGAAAATAGAAATTTCATCAATAATAGAATCTGTTGTTTTCCCTTCTCTGCCCAGGGAGACTTTGGTTCCTCAGTTGCATTTCCAGTATTTTAAGAGGGGAATAATTTTCACAGTGGCAGGTACAGCTGGTGAGATGCTGTTCTAATACGAAGGAAAATGCTAGAATAGAATTTAAGAATATTAAGAAGGGATTTGGTTTCTGACAAATATTAGCTGTAAAGGCCGGTATGAAGATTTTAGAGAAATTTAATTAAAATTTAATCTTCTTTCTAATTAAAGTTTCCTTTAATTAAACTTAAAATTAAATTTGCTTTAATTGGAGGAATTTAAAGTGTATTACCTTTTGAGTGTCAATCATTTTGAAAAAAATTGTGCTGCTTTGTCTAGTTTCAAATGAGGGTCGGTGTCAAATTTCCAGAAAAGTAATAAAAATATGGCATTTAAATATACATCAGCCCTCCATGATGTTTGGCTCCCCATTTGCCCAGTTCAAAACCACTTGGCTTAAATTGCAGTTTTTCTCTGTGTGGGAGACCCCTGGAGAAGGTCAGGTTTAAACTATCAAGGACCTTAATCTGAAAGTTCTGTGTTTCTTTGTTATTCAGGCTCCCAGGGAGCCGTCTCCCTTTTGGCTGGATGCTCCGAGCCTCCCTCGCGCCTGTTTTGGAGAACCTGCTCAGTTGAAAAATCTGGGGAAGTGGTTGCTTCCTGTCTTTCTCTGTGGCTCCAAGCCCGTTCATGTTAATTTTCTCTCAAAGCCTTTTCTGTGTGATATACTAGAATCCTTTCACGCCCCGGGTGCCATTTCCTCGAAAGCTGAGGCTGAAGGTGAGTTACTTTCTTCCCCCAGGTTGGCTCCCTCTTCTGACTTCAGCATTTCCTAGGACAGCGTCTCAAAAGAGATTCTTCCCTCTCCCTTTACACCCTCGTCCTTCAGGGCAGCCAGCACAGCCACAGCCGGTGCAGCTCCTCATCTCAGCCCTCGGTGAATGAAAGCAGTATCTCCTAATAGGTTCTGTCTGCTCCCCATCCTGTCTCTGATCTGTCCTGCATACTGCTGGCAAGTCATTAGCCTGAGAATGCTCTTCCTTGTCTCCCGAATAAATTTCAAACTTACAACCCTGGCATTCTAGGTCTCCAACAGTTTGGGCTTCAACTCACCCTGTCTGCATTCTTCGCCCTTGACTTTGCTGACACACTTTGTCTGTTCGAGGCCTGCCATTTCTCACTGCTCCTTAAACATACTATGAACTTTTTGGCTTCCATGCTTTTTTCCATGCTATTCTTCCAGCCTAGAATGTTTTCTCTTTCTTCAAGATCCTGATGAAATTCCAAGTCATTCACAAAACAACCCCTTATCAATCTGTCCTGGAATTGTTCTTCTGCAGCCCTGTAGTGTTTATTCTGTACAATAGTAATTCTTTATTCGCATGTATCCTATTTTGACAATTTCTGAAGCTTGAAGGAATG